>CM071863.1:58636306-58726641 GCA_036759665.1 Gynandropsis gynandra
ACTTAGGTGACGGTGTTGGGTCACTCTTCAAATGTTCACTGGAAGACGAAATACATGGCAGGAGATAACTTAGGTGACGGTGTTGGGTCACTCTCTGCTAATGTAATATCTCTCCAGTGAACTCATGCGACCCTCAATGAACTATCTCTCCAGTGGAAATAGAATTCGTGGAGAGTCTTCGATTGACGTTGTAACTGTATTTTTTGATTTAGAATCTTTGTATTGTTATTGTTTTGATTTTAGAATCTTTGTAAATGCGACCCATGCGACTCAATTGGCATATATGCGACCAAGCGACCCATGCCAATATGCCATTGCCAGTATCAATGGCTTTAACGTGGGTTGTACCCTCAAAGTCGAACTGGAAGCCATTCTCGATGATGTACCTTGTCTACTGCTTGCCCCTATAATCTTCATAGATTGAATTCCGTTGTATTTGGTTGGTTTTTGTAGTTGGTTGAACCTCATTTGAACAACAAAATTCATGTTTGTTTTTGGTTGGTTTTTTTTACTATTATTCAATAGAATGTATTATTGTTAGTATCGATGTTTTTGTGGATTTACTATTATTGTACAAAGGGTCGCAGAAGGTCCAAGGGTCGCAGGGGAGAAAGGGTCGCAGAGGGTCCAAGGGTCACAGGGGACAAAGGGTTGCATAGGGTCCAAGGGTCGCAGAGGGTCCAAGGGTCGCAGGGGATAAAGGGTCGCAGAGGGTCCAAGGGTCACAGGCGACAAAGGGTCGAAGGGATACAAGGGTCGGAGGGGGACAAGGGTCGGAAGGGGAAAAGGGTCGCACAGTCATGTGGGTCATATGGGTCATATGTGGTCGCATGAGTCGTCCATGGGTCATGTTTGGTCGCATGAGTCGTCCATGGGTCATATGTGGTCATATTGGGTCGCATGAGCGTACAAGGGGGGTCATATGTGGTTGCATGAGTCGTCCATGGGTTACAAAGGTCACAAAAGTTATTCTGATGATATTCTATGAGATATTCTGGATATTTTCTGATATCTTATTTAAATCTGGAATATTTTCGAAGATTGTATAATATTATGCGATATTATATTTCCTTTTCCGTATAATATTTTCGAAGATTGTATATTGATTCGACTTCTTTCATAATCTTACGAACAATAGATGCAAAATAAGACATTTTTCAACGTTTAAATATTGATTACATAAGGTCTCAAAGGTTACAAAGGTCACAAGAGTTACATAAGGTTACATAAGGTCTCAAAGGTCACAAGAGTTACATAAGGTTACATAAGGTCTCAAAGGTTACAAAGGTCACAAGAGTTACATAAGGTTACATAAGGTCTCAAAGGTCACAACGGTTAAAACAAGGAAAGAAAAAAGTTGAAGAAAAAGAAAAAGGAAGTTCGAGAAAGAAGAAGGCAAAGTTCGAGAAAAAAAAGGAAAGAAAAAAAATGTCAAATTTGTCGAAGATTAATGAGTCCTTCCCCGCAAGAAATGCTCCATTGACATTTCGGGCTTTGAGTCATGTATGGTGAGTTTCACGGTAGCAAATGACCTCCAACCGTGACCTTAGGTAACGCGGATACAGCTTGATGTCTGAGTCCGCCGATTACCAAGACCTTATGTAGTGCAGATACATCACAAAGTCCTCCATCCAAGTTGTAAGTACTTGTGTGTATCTGCATACAGACTGAGTCCGACGATTACCAAGACATTGAGTAACAAATAGACAGCACGATGCCCTGGGTCGACCATGTGACCTTAACGGTCACAAAGGTAACAAGGATTTTTCATAGAATTTAGGGTTAGATGTTAGAAATCGCCCTTTTGAGAGAATGAAAGACTCGAAACAAGAGATGATTTGGTGTTTGTTGTAGCTTTACGGTTTTTCCTCCTCTATTTATAACGAAAAATAAATGGACTCCTACAATCCAGAAAGACAATAATTACAAAGAATGACCAAGGTGCATGTATTGACATATTAAAGAACCTTTAATATAGGTCTTCAATGTGGCATTGGTAAAATAAAAAGCATAGCTAGAACTTGGAAAAAGCAGTAGTCTGACATTGAAAAGACTAGTCGAAAGGGTCGAAATGGTCGGAAGGGTCGCAATGGTCGGAAGGGTCGCATGGGTCCAACATATTTTGATTTGAGCTGTATTTTCGAAATTTTATTCATATTATTTGTAAATAATTTGTAAATAATAAATTAGTATCGTAGGGGTCCAAGGGTCGCAGAAAGACAAGGGTCGCAGGGGTCCAAAGGTCGCAGAGGAACAAGGGTCGCAGAGGGACAAAGGTCGCAGGGGTCCAAGGGTCGCAGAGAAACTCGAAAAGGGATAAAGGTCGTAGGGATCCAAGGGTCGCAGAAGAATAAGGGTCACAGAGAAACAAGGGTCGCAGAATCAAACTGGATCGCTGGATCGAATTGGGTCGTAAGGTCACAAGGGTATTTTGAAAATATCAATATTTATAAGGGTATTTTTAAATTTTAAAAAAAATTTCAAAAGGGATATTTTTAAAATTTTTTAATCCTATAAAGATATTTTTGAAGTTAACCGAAAACATAATCATCCGAAGGAATCCACACTAGGACAAAGACCTGAACCACCTAAATTTTGTATGCATGCATATACATATATATATATATATATATGTATGTATGCATGCCTGCATGACAAATAGAACGTCCCTTTTTTAAAACAGAACATGTAAATCTTCAGGGAACAAATATTGTTGTCAAATCGGCGATTATTATGCATTTAGAAATTTACTTAAAAGGGTCCAAAGTCAAACATGTAATTATTGACTTCAAAGAATTGTTTTTGTTTTGTTTTTGGTTTACATTGCGAGGACATTTTGACTTTATTTATAAACTTTTATAAGCATGCTTTATAATGAAGCCTTTATTATTCGTAACTAACATGTTACAAAATTGAGTTTTTACTGTTGAATAAATTAAAGACAATATTCAACGATTATTAATAACTAAATATTTTTAACTGATATGTTTTATTTTTGTATTAACATTTAAAAAATCAAATAATATATATAAAACTATGGTAATTAACCATTTTAGTTAGACAATGAATATAAAAAACTCAGTTCATTATGAAATCAAATTCCTGTTTATTTTGATTTTCATTTTCCAGCGACATTCTCTAGAAATCAATCTAAAATTGTTCAAACTCTTTCATTTTCAAGTTTGAAATAATCTTCCAAACTTGTCATAATCATTCTTTTATAGTAATCGTCGTAAACAACTCTTGCTGAAAGTTCATGAGCATTATCTCATTGATTTCAGCAATTGCATTCGGCTGAAAATCAAGAACCTCTTCAATTCCTTTGACTTTAACATTCTTTGTCTTAAAAAGTGGAACTTTCTTAATTTACCTCATTACTAGAAATTTTTAAATTCCAAACGGAATTTGTGGACGGATTAATACGTCCAGGATAATGTGGACGAATTTCGGTTGGAATAAGGACGATAAGAAAATGATTTTTAACATGCAAAATGTGATCTTCTACACTCTTACTATAAGACTAAGATATCGTCGAAATAAACAACAACAAACTTGCCTAAAATAAAATTTAAAAGTATATGGTTCATTAAGTGCATGAATTTACTAGGTATGTATGTGAGTCCAAATGGCAATACGAGTCATTCATATAAGCCATATTTAGTTTTTAATGCAGTTTTCCATTCATCACTCAATGTCTTATATATTCGATGATAATCACTTTTGTAAATCATTTTTTGAGAAGATATTTGAACCATATAATTCATCAAACATATATATCATCAAGGAGCATAATAGGATGGTGACACTTTATCATGATTTGGTTTACCGTACAAATTTCACACATATTCACCATGTATCGTCTTTTCTTTTTTTCTTTTTTGCATGAGAATCACCGGTGTAGCGCAAGGAGATAAGCTTTCTCGAACATATCCTTTGCTTATCAATTTTGAAAGTTGAAATTGCAACTCTTTATTTTCCTCGGGATTGGATCGATAGGCTGATTTATTTGGAATTGTTGCACCGGACATAAAATCGATATGATGTTCAATTCCACGAATTGGAAATAGTCCATTTGGAATTTCTTCAGGGATGAAGTCATCATACTCATGCAAAAAATCATCAAATGCACTAGGAAGAAAATTAGATAGGTTGTTAGTAATTACTAATGATTCTTTTGTACATAAGTCTACGCTAGAAACAAGTTCCAGGCTAAGTACGAAGCGAGTATTTAACCAACCTTCTTTTGAAAGGCCTTCCTTTCATTTACAAACATCGGTTGACAAGCCAAAAGAGACTTTTTGACCTCACTAGCTTTTAGAAAGAAATTAGTATTTAACCTCCCAGGTTTACTCTCACAGACTTTTAATTTGGTTTCATTCGAGACCTCATATTTTAAGTGATCTACCTCATGGTCACTCTTATTTCCACTTTTTTCTCATTTTTCGCCATTTGTAGTTCATCAAGGTGTGCCTCTTTTGGCATCGTCAATATTAATCCATTTTTTTAACTTGAATGTGCATTTATTGTTGTATCCATCATGTTGCACTTTGTTGTTGAACTGCCAAGGGTATCCCAGCAGAATGTGTCTTGCTTGCATTGGGACAACATCACACACAATGTCATCCTCATTTTTTCCAATACAAAAAAGTACACGAACTTTCTTGTACAGCTTTTTAATTCTGCTATTGTTCAGCCACCACAGTTGGTATTGGCTTAGGGCATCGTTGAGTCACCAGTCCAAGCTTTTCTACCATTGAAGAACTAGTGACATTAGTGCAACTACCGCTATCAATGATAATATTGCATCATGTCTTTCACAAAACATCTTATATAAAAACTATATTCTCGTTCGATTGTCTCATCTTCTTAAGACCGCAGGTTAAGATCTCGTCTTGCCACAAGAAAGTCTTGTTTGACGTACTCTTTTTCTTCCATCTCTGCATCACCACTATCAAATGCATTGTCATTTTGCTTGTTGTTTTCATCAGTCTAGATTGTTTTGTCGTCGCACAAGATCAACATCCTCTTGTTGGGAGACCCAGTAGCATAATGCCCTAAGCCCTGACATTTGAAACATCTAATATCATGAGCATGTGTATTAGAGTTTCCGGTTCTAAGATTCAATGTGTCAAGCTTCATTTGGACTTTAGTGGAGGATTTGGTCCGAAAACCCGTTGATCGTCTTTGTTGAAAGGAGACCGAGCACTACAGGATCCGTGGCTGAATTTATGGAGTGTCTTTCTCATTCTCTTATATGGTTTCTCAATTTTAAAGAGAGATGGAATACAACTCTTCAAGGTCCTCGTAATATTGGATTTCCACCTCATCTTGGATATCTTGGGTTAAATTACCAAGAAATAGATCCATCATTGATTCAACATCCTCACCAAGTTAGTTCATAGTAAAACAATCTCCATCTACTTGTAATATTCTTCTACGCTCCGATTGTCTTGCTCCAATTTATCAAGCCTTCGTAGAGTGTCTCATCGATATTGTTAAGGCACAAATTGCTTCCTCAAGGATGTCTTCATCTCACGCCATGTAGCAATGCGTATGTCCCCTTTCCTTTATTGCGTTTCTAAGGTTTGGTCCCACCATGCTAATTAGGCATAATCGGTGAAACGGGTCAGCCATTTGCATTGTCTTTCTCTTCGATTTTTTAGATAACTCTAATATAATCTTCGTCTTGCGCTCCCATTCGAGGTAAACATCAACATCATTTTTTCTAGAGAATGGTGGAATTTCAAATTGAATGACGTTGATGTCATCATCCATTCTACGGTCATTTTCTCGTCTTTGTGATTGTTTTACTTCCCATTCTTAATATGATTCTACTGGGCTATCGTCACTAGAGTTTTTTAATGGGTCTCTTGGTTTCCGTCTTCAATCTACAACGGGTTGCTCCTTCACCATATGATTCTAATTGTTCTAGTAAAGGCTCAATGCAATCTAGTACAAGACACTCGATGTGAGATGTCAAGGTTGTTCAAATCAACTTCATTGGTTTCGCAAATTTCTCTATGGTTGTGAATTTGCTCGTCGGCCATTTTTGTATTCTTATTTTTTTTACACAAGAAACAAACTTGTTAACGTAAAAATCAGAATTAGATAAAGAAAAGAAGATGATCAAACCTCACAGCGCTTAGAAAAGGGTTTCGTTCGATTTACGCTCGTCTTCCTTGTTTTCTCCGTTGAGTTTCCAGGTAAACTAGAATAAAAGCTAAGCCGAAGAGATTTCAATTCTCGATTTCCAACAAATCAAATTGACTCTATGCTACTGATGAAATTTTGATCTGAGTAACCATAATTTTGTCTAAAATATCACAAGAAAGGCGAGTGTATTTTCTCACATATTCTAACTTTTGACAATGGATATTTAATTTCTATTTTGTTTTTTTCGATTGTATGTATTTTTTTCAAAAACATAATTGATATAATTATTTTTTTACTGGTTCTTTCGAAATTGAATACACACAAGGTGAGAAAAATTTCATCGAAGCCAAATAGAAATATGAAAAAAGAATGAGTAAAAGTAAAAGATAAAGATGACAATCCTAACTAGTAAGCAAACTCTAATACCACTTGACATTATCCCTGATCGAAACTTTTTATAAGATTGTAGAAGTTCATTCACCCCTAATCAATTACAAACGAAAAACTAGGCTCATACAATCAACGTAAATGGTATTCGTCCTAACCCCTAAAAAACTCGGATTAACAATTAACTGATGTTGAATGGCACCACAAATATCGTGTAGAATCGATATTTGATAAACCAAAAATGAACTTTGGAATCACCCACAAAACTCTAATGGTAGTTCTTAGAAGAACTAAAAGAGAACATATCTCAAATTAAAATTCAATGTGTTTTACAAAAGCAAAAATGAAGAACATAAATAGAAAAAAATCTACAACTTAGTAAAAGTAATAAATAAAATTTCAAAGTTTGATAAGATAAAATGATAAAAACTAGATTGATTTTGTGTGGTTTTCTATGATGGTGTAGCTTCTCGTCTAATTATGTAGCTTCTCATGTCATTATAGATTTTCATTTGGTTGTAGTTTCTCACGCATTGAAATTGATGTAAAATCAAACTCATTTTGACTTATCAAAAAATAATAATTTTTCATTGTTTAATACTTGAATAAAATGCATTATTTTGAATTTTCGCCTTTGTCTTGATCTGTCTTTACCCTATACATGAGGAATATACTTGACCACATATACTTGAAGTTTTTCCATCTGAAATGTCGTGATTGATTCCGTTAATATCACATCGTCCAATTAACCGTTGACGGGATAACATCATTATCTAATAATATATTATGCGATTGAATTTTAAAACATTAAATAATGTAAATACACAATGAATTTTTATGTGATTGCTACGTAGAGATCAATTGTATTTAACTAATATATTATTTCGCAATTTTCATTGGATAATGATAATCTCCGGTAATGAAAATTTATGTTTAGATTATTTTTTTTTTCAATATCTTAGATCCAAAATTATTTCCTTATTTTGTCCGTGACGAAGCTAAGATAGTACCTTTGAATCGTACCTGCAAATACTCTACGAAATAATATGTCCAGTCAAACACACACGTATAAATAATAAAATAATAAAATAATAGCATAAAGAAAGATGGAAGAAATATACAAATATATAAAAATTCATGTATACGTGTATATATATATATGGGCGTTATATGATACAGAATTCTTGACAGATACGAAGGATTTGATTTTGCCTAGAGAGGATAACCTTTAAAAGTTTCTATAAAATAAAAATATTAAGTACGAAAAGATATCATGTCACTATTAAAAGCATATATGCTAATGATTTTATTCTTTTAAACATATAAATGGATATGATTTAATATACATATATATACAAAAGAAATATATAATCTGATACGCAGAGTAGAAGCGTATATTTATATAAACACGCACGAAACGTAATTTAAAACAGACGAAAATTTGGGAAACATATAAATAAATTAAAGTTTGTTAAATAAAAAATAAATGGGAGTAGTTGGGATGGGGTATACATTATAAGTACGGAGCCCACAAGTGACCAAATAAAATCAAAGGCTGAGATTTTATCTCAATTTATAATGTAAGAGAATCATAGGGCATAAGTGGGCTCCACTGCCTAAGATGTCTTGAGACGAAAATGTCTTTGATCTAGTCTGTACTCAGAACATAAATAGGCTGTTCATGAAATTAATTTTAACTTTTGTTTTCCATTAACATAATATGGTAAAGTGTATATTATGAATGCATAATTATAGGTATAGTGGGTTCTATTTCGCACTTATTGTAATATATAGTTATTAAGCTAAAAGTAGAAGATTCAGCAATAAAATTTAGACATAAAAACCATTTAGTGAACAAAAATAGTTTTTGAGAAATATTGGAACTTATAATTCATAATATGCTAAACAAAATTAAACAACCAATAATTTTGAAACACCAAATATTAATCTTCATTTTAGTTCTATTTTAAGTTTTAATTTTGGATCTCATTAAAATATCAATATACAAATTTATGATCCATATTCATATCATTTTAAATATATTTCAATTTAATTTAATTTAACATTACTTTAAAATTTAAGATAGTACAACATAATATATAAATTTCACAGTACCATAAATCTATAATTTATTGTCGTCTTAAAAGATATATAGAATAACATATTTGATATTTTCAAACAATTAATCTGTAAAAAATTAAAAAAATAACTTATACATTTGTTGTGACATAAAAAAAAAGATAAATTAAGTTTTACATGTTTATTAATAATGCTTTTTATTATTTCATAAAAATAAATAAATTAACACATTATTGCCATAATAATATATAAATTAACATACAATTTTAGAAAAATATATATAAATTTTTTAAATTATTTCTAAATTGATCAATTGAATTATATTATACATATGATTTTATAGTTTTTATATTATTATAAAATAGTATATAAATTAAAAAAATTCTATATTCTTATATAAACCATTTTAAAATTATTATCAGAGTATTTCAAAAATTAAATGCCTAAATTCCTAGATAATTTGAAATTAACCTTATATCCCTCAGTCTCAGCATGTCAAGCGATTAGTAAAGTATGATTGGATTGTACATACATACACATATGAGCTGTGCATACATACATGCATACCATATATACATGAATACATACATGCAAAGAATCAAATATTGGTCACCAGTGAAAAAAAAACGCTAAAAAACGAGAGAATGGAAACTAAAAGAGGAACCGTGAAATCCGAATTAAAAAATGTTTCCCGAGGCTGCATTATTTGGTCCCTCTTTTCACCCAAGAAGACAAAACTCATTTGTTTCTTTAAGGGCACTCTCCACAGATATTAATATATAAAACGAAGAAGGGAAATTTTGAGACAAACACGCAGAATCCTAGGAGATCTAACATTGTTCTGAGCAAAATGGATCCTTGTAATAATCCAAGCACGGCAAGATACCAGAAGCAGAGACCGTTCACCGCCGCCAGAAACGCAACCGGCGGTTGCGACGGAGGTGGAATCTCCGCCGGAGAAATAGATCATGACACCTCGAGAAAGAAGAAGATGCTTCACCGCGAAATCGAACGGCAAAGAAGACAAGAAATGGCAGCCCTTTTCGCCTCTCTTCGTAGTCACCTTCCTCTCGAATATATCAAGGTCCACACACTTTAATATTACATGAATTTATGTGATTTGTTTCCATTCCTTTCACCTTACCACCCCTTTTTCCATGTTTTAAGAGAACCCTTTTGATTTGGTCAAGAAATAGTACCACAAATCTTAAAACTTTACATCTTTCATTTTTAGAGCACTAACTCTCTGTCTCCCTCTTCCCCCAACATGACTTAATCATAATATATCTTGGGTTCACTATATTTATACACACATATATATATATATCATAATGATTGGGTAGCTTTTTCTTCTAGGGTTAAGCGTTGTTGATTTCGATCACACAGGTTTCCGATCACGTAAACGGAGCCGTGAATTTCATCAAGGATGCTCAAAAACGGATCAAAGAAATGAGTGCAAGAAGAGACGAACTAAAGAGAGTAATGGAACCAAGTCATAATGACTCGGATCCGGGTCAGTCCGGGTCGAGCAGATCGGATCCAGCGAGTGTGATGGTGCAGCCGTGCATGACTGGCGTCGAGATTGTGATCAGCAGCGCCACGAGCGGCCCCGAAGCTTTGCCGCTCTCAAAAGTTATTCAAGTTCTTCATGAACAAGGCCTTGAAGTCCTCAGCTCTCTAACCACACGAATCAACGAGAAATTCATGCATACTATACAAGTCGAGGTACATTAACAATGTTTTCCATATATAGAATATCTTTTCTTCTGATAATCGAGATTAGGGTTTTACTTAAAATATGTTAATGATTTGGGTGGAAATATACGTGTGCATATTTATATGGACAGGTTAATAGTTTCGGTTGCTTGGACTTAGCTTGGTTGCAGCAGAAGCTCATCGAAGAACTCATACTCTCGAATGGATGAAACTTACATTCTCCTTACATGTTCATTGTATGATTTTCTGTCCCTTGCCTCTTTTGATTGTTTTTGTCTCATGCACCTTATTGATCTGATTTATTTTTGTCCCTCTTTTTCTATGTGTAGCGATTTCGTGTGAAATCGATCTACCAGCGGACACATTAGGAAATTTTATTTGTTTTGGATTAGTGAATTCCTAACTTCAATTCGTTAGAAATATAAGACTCGCTTATGAAATAAGAACATGTTATGTCATTACTCAAGACATGAAGTTTTGTTGAATGTTGTTCAGAATGATATTCAGATGCTTTGTTTTCCCAATGTATGCTCCAGTGGATCACTAAAAAGAAATTACTTGCAACTAAGAAATGCAATGTAAAAATGTTTGAATTAGATATCAATATCAATGGAACAAGTGTTCTTCAGCTTGCTTTTTCCTGAGCCATGTCGTGGAGTTGGCGATTCTAACGTTCTTTCATTGGGATTGAGATTGTTGATTAAGAGGGAATAATATCCAATTCAAAATGTGAAAGATGCATACATTATGTGGAGTAAGCCAATGGAAATACTGTTTAACATTGGTTCAATTTCATCGTTTGTCTCATAACGTTTTGTGAAAGCCCACAAAGTAACCTTCATGTGAATGTTGCCTTGTAGTAAATACATGTAAAATCAACATGGATTTACTCTCTCGGGCCCATTTTTACCTTCATTTCAATTTGGATTACTGCTTGTTGTAAGCAAAACGAACGAGAGTTTATTTCCTCTTCGTATAACACATCTGTAAAATTTTATTATTTTCACCTTTAACTTCAACGACTTACGGTTTGACTGTTAGAAACGTTGTGTTTGTGTTTAGCGACGTTTCTGTTAGTGATTGACAGCATTTTGTTTTATTTTGTCTGAATGGTGGAAACGTTGCGTTCGCGGGTGACTGCGATTAGATGCGAATGATATAAAACTGTTGCGATTGCGTTTTGAACAAAATTACCAAAATATACAATTATTAATAAAATAATTTATTTAAATTTTGTTGTTTAGTGTATACTTTTTAATTATAATTTTCAAATATTTGAAATAAATTAAAAATTAAAAATTATTAAAATATTTAAATATCCAATATATATATATACATATATATATATGTACGATTAATATAAACTATAATAGAAAATTAAAATGATTTTATTAAAACATAATCAAATATTTTTATACACCCATATATATACACATATTTATATATATTTACGATAAATATAAAATATAATAAATCATTGAAACAAAATTTGAAATACATATAAAACATAAAACATAATATAAAACAAAGATGAGTATTTTCGTAGTTTTATTAAACCCGCACCGAAACGGAAACGTAATGCAACATAATTTTGGATTTTTCAATTCTACGTTTCGCCGCATTTGTGGACGACTGCGACTCCACCAATCGGTTTTAATGTCACCCGCAGTTTCCAAAAAACGCAATCGCCGCGTTTACGAACGAGTGCGACTCCACCAATCAAAACCTTAGACCCCAAAATGGATATAGTATGTACGGTGAAATAGCTACGGTATTGTGGACGTAATAAGATGTGGCAGTGGCACGGTCAATTTTGCGTTTAAACTAGCACCATTATTAATTCGTTTAAACGCAATCTTGAAAACGTAAAAGTATTAAAATTAATGCTAGAAATTTCAATGCACACAACACAATTAGCGTTTTTCAACGCTAATTTAATGTTGAATATATTGAAATATATAACACAAAGCAACACAAAATAGTGTTAAAAGTATTTGCAATGCAACTAACGAAATGTCAATGCAAAATAAACAATATTGAAAACGCAATTTCAACACAACTTTTGCAGAAAATCTAAGGCTATTGTTTTGAAATTTTCAGGGGATGTATGAATATAGAGTTATCTATAATAACCATAGGAAGCATCGACTGTACATAAAGATATTAACCATAAACCATATTTGAAGAAGCAGTGTGGATTTTTAATTTATTGTCTCAATTATTAATTAAATTCCATCAAATTTCATGGTTAGTTTAGTGATTTTATTTCTTTTTGATCTTTGAAAGATTATGAATTTGTTGTTTGAATAAATAATATTTATAGGAACGTAGTGCAATGCAAAAATAAAAGTTTGTTTTTATGGTTTTTTTTTAACATTTATTAATTTAAATCAAAACAACAACTATATTTATACAAAAAGAAAAAATTGGAGATCGATCAAAATATCGGTATGATAGCCATGTACAACAAAAATAAGAGAAAAAAATACTTACTCCATATAGTTGGGATAATTTGTTCTCGTATAGTCTAATCGAATATTGCATAAATTTGTTTATGATACAAAAATAGTAAATCATCCCAATTTAATTTATTTCAATCTATCCGACTGAAATATTGTTTACATATGTCAACAAACTCAGTTTCACAAAATAAAACCATATACAAATGCATTTGCATGGACATCTTATAGTGTTTGTGGTAAGTGCAAATAAGTTCATTCATTTAATCTTAACGAGTACATATAAAATGGTTTTCTTCTTAACTTTTACATTTTCGGAGGAATACTGTTTCAATGAAATATAATTTTTGTATCATCCACTAAATGAATTAATCATTTTTTTACATAAATTAAAAATATGTTGCATATTAGCTCAAAGATATAATATCGACTGTAATAAAGGTAATTTTATATCTGTATTTGATTTAATTAACCTTAAAAAAAGGTACATTAGAACAACTGCGTCCCAAAATAAACTCACTTTCTTTTCATTCTTGAAATGAAAAAAAAAAAGAACAAAGAAAAAACTAAATTCAACGCACAGTACCAACTTTCTTTTCTTTGTTTTTAAACTTTTTTATATTTATTGTCAATATAATTAAACACCTTTCTAATTTTGTAATGTCCACATGTTATTCTTTATGGATTAAATTAGATTATATAAACCTTTATACCATCAAACGCACGAAATCTTGATTTTATTTCTATGGGAAAGCAAAGGAAACAGTATCACATAGTTTAAGTTTTCTTGCCGGTTCTATATATATATATATATATATATATATATATATATATATATATATATAATTACGAAGAGAAATATAGATTTCAATAATTGGAAAAACTTATATTAGTAAGATACAAATAAAGCAAAAGTGAAGATGATACATACTTAGTTCAAATGTTTAAGCACGTAAAAAGATATGCTTGATTAGTGGTTGAGATCTCCATAATATTCCCTTATTATCTTTAATTATTGTTACTTACCAACAAGAGAACATGCCTTCCAACCAATTCATATATTCAATCGGAATACGGATTGAATAAAAAAGACGGTCTTCGACAATTACTTAAATTGTGTATTAATGATGAAATTCGAATGATATAAATATATATATATATATATATAATACTAGTATTTTTCATGTCAAATATGGGTTGGGCCTAACTAATCTCAAAAGCTAGTTTAAAAGTTTAGGGTTGTCCAATACCATATATAGAAGTCTCAAAGTTCATGTCCTAGCCGATGTGGGACAACTTATCATAACACTCCCCCTCACGTCCAGACTCGATTCTGGAGCGTGGACATCGCAAACGGGGGCCCAACATCGGTATATTCAAATCGGGACGAACCGGACTCTGATACCATGACAAATATGGGTTAAGCCTAACTAATCCCAAAAGCTAGCTCAAGAGTTTAGGGTTGGCCAACACCATATATACAAATCCCAAGGTTCATGTCCTAGTCGATGTGGGACAACTTATGATGTCCACGCTCTAAGATCGAGCCTAGGCGTGAGGAGGAGTGTTATGATAAGTTGTCCCACATCGGCTAGGAAATGAACCTTGAGATTTGTATATATGGTGTTGGACAACCCTAAACTCTTTAGCTAGCTTTTGAGATTAGTTAGGCCCAACCCATATTTGACATTCCATCAGTCTCTCAAACGAAATAAAAAATTATGAAATACCCTTCAACCAAAAAACAAAGCAAAACCCAATTCGTCTAAATTTCAATAATGTAACAATTTGATATTGTTTACAGATTTTTTTATTAATTGAATGAGTCCAAACTAAAATTTTGATAAACGGTATAACCACATCCTAACAACGTCAACTCATGATGACAATAATCTAAAGATGTGCAAGATTTTAATTCATATAAGTTATTTTAACAAATATATTTTAGCTTTAATTGTTATATATTTTCTAGATATTGGATACAGAGACAACCACGTATAGACCTCGACAATTTTACTTAAGTTCAATTTTAGGTGTTATATTTAACTTATGAATTATCTAAATTTTCATTTGAAGTTACAAAATATTAGTTTTACAATATACAATTTTTCTAATTATTTACAGAATTTTACATAGGTTTCATAATTTTTTTTATTTTCGTTCGAAATGATTTTTAGGGTAGTTTTGTCTTTATCTTCGTCTTGTGTTTTTTGTTCTTTGGGGAAAAATATATGTATTAATAAAATTAGAGTTTCACAAATAATATTAGATTAGGAAAAAAGATACATCCCTTGAAGAGAATAGTTACATATTTACGATTTTGCATAATAACGGATTTTAACATTAATTTAACACATAAAAATGAATTTGAAAAATTGGGAACAATTATGACTAAATTTAAGGATTTAATAAGTGGTGATTAAAATCGATAAAGAAATCAAAATAAAACATAAGTTTTGGATTCTATATTGATTTTTAGTAATTTTTTGGGATTATATTATATAATTATCTTTGACTCGTTGGAGAAGAAGAGATGGTATGTAATTCTAAACGGTTTGAGCTACAAATGAAGAAATGGGATGCATTAGTGAAACATAATGGGACCAAGATTTGAGGCAGCCAGGCTAATCTTTGGTCCTTGTCGAGCTTTACAAAGCTTCCACCAAAACTTATCCAATCAACTTTGTGAATGTGACATTTGCCCTAATGATCATTGGTTGCCAAACCTATCTCCATCTTCATTATCTTCTTTACCCCAAAACAAAATATTGATTTCAAGATATTTTTTCTTTTAAATGATAGGTTTCGTTTTGTCAATAAACCAATATGACAATACATATCAGATCGAATGTTTGAGATTTCTATATGTATATGAGCATCCTGGTCACAAAATTTTGGGATTACATTAACATATTTAATAATATATGGAAGTCATAATAATATATAGTACTAAATACTGTTTCACTGACATTATTTTCTACAACAGACCATTTTAATGTTTAACATATTATTTTTTTAAAAATATAAAACATAACTTACTCTCAATACTAAAAGACAAGTCAGAGTGAATAATGTCAATACACATGTCATTCCAACAAAATTTTTATGTTTTTGTTTTTTATTTTGTATGAATATCATTTAATAACAAGAATATTATATATCAATTTTTTAATATGTTTAATAATAATAATAATAATTTGTTGTCAATGATTTTTTAATAATAATAGTAGTTTATAGAATTTATTTAAAAAATATAAATGGATATTAGTAATAATATTAGTAATAACACTAATGATAATATAATAATATATTAGTTTATTAAATTTATTTCAAAATATTAATAATTTTTACCTTTTTAGAATAAAATTTTATTTTATCTTGTAAGATTCATCTATTAGATTAAATCAAACGATTTATATTTAGTATTCTATTATATAATAAAGATTAAATCTAAAATTGATCTAAAGATACAAAATAAAAACGAAACAATTATCAACGGTTCAAACCATTCGTAATTTGAAAAAAAACTGAAAAAATTAAACCTCTAAAACATATCATGTATGATTAATCACATCATATCGAGTCTTTATATTGTTGATATATGAAAAAGAATATTTAATTATATTTTGATATTAAAAAATTATCCGCGCAAAGGGTGCATGCCAAACTAATATTATAACAAAATTAAATGTTTATAAGTCTGACAAATGTTGTGAGGATAAACCCAAAAAAAATATAAAATTGGAAGAGAGAATCATTAGACAAAAACCTAATATATAAAGAAACCTAATCATTAGAGAAACTTAACATATTACAATTTGTTTTATTTTTTGTCTGAGATAAATTTAAGGGGTAAGATATTTTCTTATAAATTCTTATAAAAAGTTATTAAATTGAAGGTTCAATAATATTATTAAAAAAATTTGTCAAGGACAACATTACGTTTTCTAAATTCATAAATCTGAAAATTTCGTTACAAAATTGAAAATTACGTCTTAGCCCAAAAAAAGTGGACGGGCCCATAAGACAAGAAGCTCAAAATCGAATTTATTCCGGTCCAATTCCAAAATTCAGCTCCATATTCAATACCCTAATTAAGGATCAATTTGGATTATTATATATAATATTCTATCATTAATGGATATATTTCGAAAAATAATGTGTTTTCACTATTTAAAATATACATATCTTTTATTTACTGACCCATTCAATTTTATCGGAAAATCATTCGAATTTTCTTCTGACTATCACAATCATCAAAATTTCTTTCGATCTTAACCCACAT
This sequence comes from Gynandropsis gynandra, assembly GCA_036759665.1. Taxonomy (NCBI): domain Eukaryota; kingdom Viridiplantae; phylum Streptophyta; class Magnoliopsida; order Brassicales; family Cleomaceae; genus Gynandropsis; species Gynandropsis gynandra. The sequence goes on from CM071863.1 coordinate 58,653,386, forward strand.
TAAATTAATGGTAGTGATAAGATAGTATATATCAGATTAAATTCACAAAATAGATAAATCTGAAAGTTGTGGCAAAAAAAATAGTGAAAAAACATGAAAATTGTATAGTTTATAAAGATGATAAAAAATATTGGGCTAAAACATCAACTTTCGAAAGAAAAGGGTAAAAATCGAAAATATAATAAAAAGGGAGGGAGCATCAAAATAAGAACTGATAACTAATATCATCAGAAGCCTACACAAATCCCAAAGTGCATCTGTCTTTGTGCATGTTCAAATGACTTTTAGCACAGTATACGTATATACCTATACACACACATGTATATATTTACGTAGATGTACGTATATACGGTAGCTGGTGAAAACAAAGAGAACCCTAGATAGTACCACCCTGTGCCCTAATCATCGAGGCTTAGCGAAGACATCATATAGGCTGACCAAATTATTTAGTCTTTTATATATTCTCCCAAAGCAAGCCTAAATCATTCATTATATATTCCTCAAATCAATGTTTTTTTTTTCAGTATCGACTGAAAATTATTATTAAAACTCGGGGGTATTAGATTGGTTATATTGAAAAATGGGAAAATTATTAAAAATAATCCATTCTCTTAAAATTAATGGGTAATTAGTACACGGGGAAATTAAAACTATGTTATTCAACTTCTTTAGATGTATTTTGTAATTTTTCGATTACTTAGTTTTTGTAATAAAAATTTTCTCTCTTGAAGAATAAAACAATAACCAACTATCACAAGTATTCTAAAAGTAGTTGTGTAGTTTTGCCTAACCAGGGTTAGATACATTATGTCTCGATAAGTAAATATGAATTTATTTTAATAAAAAAAAGTTGTCAACAATAACGTCATTTTAATATTTATAAAAAATTTTCAAATTAAAATTAATTTAAAATGAATATATTTTTAATTTTTATACCCCAAATTTGGAGAAAATTTACAAAAATAAAAAAAAAGTATACTAAAATTTAAAAAATAAAAATAAAAAATAACTAGATGTTAGATGTTTACGGACGATTTTTACAATAATGATTAACACATCAAATTTTAGATAATATATAATTAATTAAATAATATACCTTAGAAATATTTATATTTTAGAATTTTTATATTAAAATATATAATAAATCTAATATAAAATATCAAAGCTGAATTAAAATAAATATCATCAGAATATTAAATTCCGATTAATTCGAATTGGACATATTAACAATCATAAAATGAGATAAAATTTTAAATAGAGCAGTAAAACGCGTTGTTTCGAACATATATGTAATCCATATAATATAATTACAAAATAACAAAACAATCTAAAAAAGATTTTAATATGTTCAATCTCTATCACGTATCTCATGAAAACGGTCATATATCATAGAGATGGATTAATTTTTTTCTAAAACTTAATAGTTGATATTTAAAATTAAAGATTTAATTTGAAATATCTAAAAATTAAGGAGAAAAAATAAGAATGTTTGCAAATAGAAGGAGTAATGGTTTATAGAGCAAGAAGCAATGGCATCAATGTTCCCTTTTGTAGCAACATTGTATTAAACATTGCATGCAAAGACAGGGATGAGAGAGGAGAGGGTTTAGCTTAGCAGCATGCAGCCGACCTAGAGAGAGAACATAGGGTTTTGGTGTATCTAGGTTTTTATAGAAAAATTATAAAAACGTTTTTATAAATTGTTAATTAATATTATATATTTATATTTATTTCCATTCACCGAAAAATAATTATCCCCTAATTGTTGAACTTATGAATGTGTCAATTTTGATTTTTATATACACAAAACTTAATCATTGAATATATAAAAAATTATTATTTCTTCTTATATAAATAAAAATTTATAAAATTATTAGTACATTAACACATAATTTTGTTTACATCGTAAACGTATTTACCCATATCAAATACTTATTAACTTAGCTTGATTTGATAATCAGATGATCATTTTAATAATGTTAGAGGATGTTATAGTTAAAAATCCATATAATCTTAAATTCATGAATATATACATCAATTAATTAATTTTTATTTTTATAAATAAATATTTTTTTATTTAAGAAGAATATACAAAATATTAAGATTATATAGTATAATACATATATTAGTTTAGTCTTAATCAAATAAATGTATTTTTATTTAGTGTTCATCAAATTGAAAGTTATAAAAGGAGTTAAAACAACACTATAAAGAGTTGTGCATTTTCAAAGAGAAAAAGAGAAATAGTCAAAATATCTATTTTCTTGAATCTAATTGAAGTCAGAAAGAAAAACGTTTGTGAAACAGACGTTAGTGTGTTAGGGTTTCGAAGAATGTGTTATAATTCTGGAAAATCATATTTGGAAAGATTTATTATTAATATAATATTTGAATCACAAGAAATATTGATTGCGGATCAATTGCAATTTAAATAGAGTGAAGTTGTAGATGAATTTGTTACTTGATAAATAAAATGTGTTCATTGAGAAATTATGTGGTATGATTTTTACTATGTTTTTTACATACTTGTTTTTACAATTTCATTCGTGTAAGATTTTGGAGAACAAATATATATGAATTCATATAAAGAAAATCCTTTTGAAAAAATTGTAATACTGAATTCATTTAATTATGGATATTGGAACGTGCGAACACAAACTAAAATTCGAGTGGTGGGTAAAGAAGTTTGAAATGCCTTAAAACAACGATGGAATCCACCGATGATAATAGATTCAGGAAGGTTATGGAGCAACCTGTTGAAGATTGGACACATGCTGAAAATCGACGCTCAACGTTTTATGTCAAGACACTTGTTGTTATTTTTAGGTCATATGGTCTATTTCAAACATATTCAGACATATGAATCTTCTAAAGATGAATGGAAAACATTGTAAACAATCCACGAAGTCACTCCAAGTGTAGAGGCATAAATTTGAGAAGATCACTGTGAAGAAGAACGAGAATGTAAAAGAATTTACTGATCAAGTAAATGTTATTGAAAACAAAGCGTGTGTTCTTGGAAAAGGATATAATGATGAAAAAATTGTGAATAAAATTGTCAAATATCTACAATCGAAGTTTGATGCAAAAGAAACGAAGTTGGATATAGATTCAATAAGTTTTAAAGATATCATAGATATATTGTTCTCAAATATCTACCATCGAAGTTTGATGCAAAAGAAACGAAGTTGGACATAGATTGAATAAATTTCAAAGATATCATATATATATTGGTAGCTAAAGCAAGACGCACCTTCGGAGGAGGAGGATGATGCCATGAAAGCAGATGTTACTGATATATATAACGAGAATGTCCTACAATTCAAAAGAGGTAGGCATTTTTTAATAATATAAATGAAATCAAGTGTTCTGATTGCAAAGGATATGAACACACTAAGAATGAGTGTGGAAATTCACAAAAGAGATAAGGAAAACCAACAACCACATATATTGAGCAAGACTCTGAATCAAAAAGTAAAGAAGAAGAAATAACGAATTTTGTATCATTTTTGGGAATTATTGAATACCATAATAAAGTACTTGGAGAAAATCAAGGTATATTTGATTCTGATAATGATGATGAATAGGAACTTATCATGAAAACATTATATGTAACCTCGGAAAGAATGAGTCAAAAGAACACTTGGTTAGTAAACGAGAATCATGATTTACTGATAAGACTCAGGACAATTCGATAATAATTGGATGATACAAAAGGAAAGCTGAAAGTTAAAGAGGAACATCTAAAATCAAAGAAATAGAAGCTTCTGAGATGAAAAAACACTTAGAGAAGACCCGAAAAATTTAATGATGCTAAACTGTGAAACCAAGAAATTAGATCACATTTATCAACCGGATAAAACCACTTTTGTTTAGGATATATTGATTAAAATAAATGCAAAGAAAAGGTGGCCTAATCTAGTAGTATAAAACACATCGGATCAACATCCAAATCTACAAACGCACAAGGAATCTGTGGCTTTGTCTCAGCTAAAAATCTCGCCAACGTATATCTTCACTAGTTAGTTACACCTCACTACAAAATTAATCATAAAAAGACGAAATTCGAGGAAGTGTATCATTCTGGATAACAAGGTTATGTTCATGCTTTTTGTTATCAATCGAGAAAGAAATCATTCTCAAGAGGTAAGTACTTCAACTTCTTTTAAGTCAAAATTAGAAAATTTTAGATAAAGAAATATGATTTACATTGCCATGTTGCTTATAACGCAACGAGTGATAGTTATGGTCACACATGGTATTTTGATATTGTTTGTTGTAGACACATAACCAATAATAAGGATGGAAGCGTAACATTTGGAAATTGTAAAAAAAAATGACAAAAGTAGTGAAAATGGTTGGACAACCTTCACTTAGAAATATTTTAGAGTAATGAATAATTGTTATACCTGAAATAAAGACTCTATATGCGCTAAAATTCTTTGATTATGGTATGAATTCTTAATTTTTTAGCTCATTGTGACAACACAAATGCCCTAAATATTTCAAGAATTTTTTTGCAACATCGTAGAGATTATGCATCATTTTGAACAAACTAAGAAAAATAACAACTAATTGAATATATTCCTTTTGAACGAAAACTAGCAGATAATTTACAAAAGTCATTGATATGAATATTTTTTGTTGTGTAATAAAATTGTTAGGTGTTTGTATTTTCTAAGATTAAAACATGTTCTAAAGTTTAACTCGCAAGTTTTGGTGAAACCATGTTTAATTAAAATTCATTGAGGTGTACTTCATAATGTCTAAATATAAGTATTTCAATATCACTTTAAGATAGCTATTTTTGTATAAGGTACAATTAAATTTCAAACTTGTACAATTAAATTGAATCTAAGAAAATACTACGTGTGATTATCTTGATCTTTAGCAGTATATTTAAAAAAAGAGAAAGTAAGAGAAAAAAAAATCCAAACATTCATCTGTCAAAAGAAATGTATTTATACCTGAAAAAGGGCACAAGTGCATGACTTTAGTACAATTTTTCTTGAATAAAAGGAATGGATGACTCTGGTCTAAATAATAGATATTTTCAACTTCGACGTTCTAAAGACATAAGATCATAAGAGCGATCTATATACTCCTCAATGACTTCATAAGAGTATACCAAATTGTAACATGGTATAAATGGTGTAGAAATTATCAACTTTGACGTCTTAGAAGTCTTGAGTGGTTATTTTGCAGAAATAAGAATTTATAAAGTTCGTTTTTCAACAAGTGCATCTGATAAAGTATGAGATATGCCTCGGAAGGGTTATATTATGTGCAGTTTGATGAGTATGTTTAAACTAGGTTAAATTTTAACTTGTTTTGAAATTTCAAGAAGATATATAATCTCATAATGTAAAGTTTTTATTTAAAAAATTTTGCATGTTGAAATTTTTTGGGTGATATGAGAAATGAGTAAGTTCAAAGAATAAGTTACAAGTTCATGCAAAAATTTCTACTGAAATCTATAAAAAAGAAAAAGACCTTTGTTGTACATTTAAAATAGTTTGTCACTGGAGATTTCAAATGCGTGTTATATTGAGTGAACTAATAAGTGCATGTGAGCCGTGTTTTTTGTTATTGTTCCCCAGTCAAACATGGGGAGAATAAATTAGTCAAGTTTATGATGCAATACAGATGACGAAATTTTAAAGATGAATCGACGATGTGTTTTGAAAGTACTATTTTAATTGAAAATGAACGACATGATTAGTTTGATTGTATTTTTAAAACTTATGCTTTTGAATTTCTAAATGTTTCACGAAATATGACTTATAGATAAATTAAATATTTTATTTAAATATAAGGTAAAAAAATGGAGAATATTGATTTAGTCTTAATTAAACTAATGACATATCTTTAGGGTTTTTAGGGTTTGATTAGCATTATATTATATTATTTGTTATTATTTTTTCTACTTGAATGTAGATGGTTTCTATCAAAATTGGAGGCTATAAAATAAGCTGGAGCAGCACACTAGGAGGTGTGCAATTAAGGAGAAAAAATAAAGAAAGAAAGTCACATGATGAAAGGCTAGTCAAATATCTATTTCTTGGAATCCGAGTGAAGCTGGGGAGAAGGGACATATGGAAAATACGGGTCATTACGTTATAATATTTCGAGGAATCTATTATAACTCTTCAAAATCGTGTATAGAGAGATTCATTTACGAATACGATATCCGAGTCAAGAGGAATACTGAATGTGGATCGATTACAACTCAAATAGAGTGAAGTTGTAGATGAATTTGTTACTTGATAAATAAGTACATTTGTTGAAAAATTATGTGTCCAGATTTTCATTATGTTTTTACATACTTTTATTTACAATAATCATTGATATATACAATCCACTCCCTATAGCATATATTCACCAAAAAATATTTCATCTGCGTATGATAATTTTTTTGTTCTTTCTTATGTTCTTTACTCATCTATTTACAATCCTATTATACAAAATTCATATAAAACAAACTATTTTTATTCTGACGCTTGTGGATATATTTGCTGTAATTTACATTTTTTTTCTCTAAATTACATAAAATTCCTCAAATCATATATATAAAAAACAAGTTTTTTCTTGGCCTCTCATCTTGCCACGTCAGCATAACTTATTTCTAAAAGAATTAAAAACAAATTGAAGTTTAACCTTAATATTCCAACGCCTCTTGACTCTTCCTCTCTCTTTGTTCAATGGATCGAGAATTCCAACATCTACTTCGAATTTTCCTCTTCCTCATAATCGTTTCATATTATTTTCTTTAAGTTTTTGACCAGACATCCAGTTCCTCTTTGTCTTATCCTCTCTACAGTCTCTCCTATGTTCGATCACCGTTGGAGGTATCGACGAGGCGTCGTTGCTCGGGTTGAAGCAGTTGCTTCATTCCATCAATACCATATCAGGACTTGGCAACAAACACCAAATTAGGGATTCTGAACCAAGGCTCTATGCTAGATACAATCGAAAGGCCTTCCACCTCCTTCTCCACTCTCTCCTCCTCTCTCACCACTCGCGATTCTGCAGACAAAAGGACGAGTGGATCAATGACCTTCAGCCTATTCTCTCTGCTCCTCTGGGAGCCGCTCGCTGCAACCTGGCCCTTGAGAATAAGGACACCATGTTGCGTGATCCCATATCTGCAGCCAACGAAGCAGTATCTCTTGCATTGGAGTTTAGAAATTGATTCATAATAGGATCGACTAGGATTCCGATGAGGTATTTCTTCTTCCTCAATTTTTTTTGTTTTCTTTGTGGTTCCTCGAGTGGTGAAGACTGCTAAACGGGTGAGCGGTGGGCGAAGACGATCGTGGATTGGTGATGAGACACCTCCTTGCGTTAAAGATGGCAAGGTGGGTCTACGATGACAAAGAAATAGGTCGGCTAGGGTTCCAATGAAGTATTTCCTTTTCCTCGAATTTGTTTCCGTTTTCTTTCTGGTTTGTTAAATTTTCTTTTTTCATTCTCCAATTTGGTACTGTCTTCTAGTTTCGTAAATTTCAATAAAAAAACAGGCGTTTCCCAACGGACGACAACGGATCCGAGCCCGTTGGGAAACGATCGTTGCAAATCAGGATCCATTGCAATTCGTAACAGAGTTGCAAAGGATATTATCCGTTGAAATTTTGCAACGGGAGGGCCAACGGATGACGCCTTTGAAAATTTGTAACAGAGGACCGTTGAAACACATTGTAACGGATGCCCGTTACAAAACGGAAACATATGCCTGTTGAAACACGGTAACGGATGACCGTTAAAAAGTTTTAACGGACATACGTTGCCATCCAGGCGGGAAAAATGTGCAGGATTTTCAAAGTTCCAACGGACATCCGTTGGAAACTGGCGGGAAAGAGCTATGGACGACCGTTGCAAATTGGCCTTCTAGCTCTTGGCCTTGAAGTCTGGGGACCCCCTAATACTGAATCATTTGATTGAAGAGCGCGTCTGTTGCCCATGTCGGTCTCTGATTTCTTGAGTAGTAGTTACGCTTCGCGTTGTTCATCATAAGGCGCATCCGAATTTGCATGTCGCACACCCATGCTGCGTAGATGTGCGTTGAATCATTTCTCCGCCATCTGAATGCGCGCTGCAAAATAATTTATAAATTTTTAGTTTTATAACATATATATATATATAAATTTTAAATGGAATGTAATTTAAAACTTACGATAAATATGCGCCACCATCGCTGGCGCACGACTTCTGGCGTAACTTGTCAGGAATAATATAATTGGTCCTGTAAGGACCCTTGAATGATGTTGTTGTTCGTGTGTCTGATCACATCAGGCACGTCAAACCTGCAATATCAAATTAAAAATTTAGATATTATTTATAACTTACAACAATATAAATGCAAATAATGATTTTTTTACCATATCGTCTCGACAGAACGGACGGGATCGATAATCGGAATGTAAGGACGCCCATCAAAATCATCGATCAAGGTATCGATATCTACCATATCGTCCTCTTCATCAAATATTAGTGGTGCCGATATTGGTGAAGGAGGACGATATGGTGGTGGAGGCGGGGGAGGAGCTCCCGCTGAACCAGCCAACATCCCCCCGAACCTATGAATCGTCTAGCCCTCATTATCGTGTTTAGTGTTTGTAAATGTGTTTTGTGTGTGAAATGTAAAGTTTGAGAGGATTTTGAGGTTTTGTTTTGATTATTGTTGAAATAAACTGTTGAAATGGTTTATATATAGAACATTCCAACGGGCATCCGTTGGAACTTCCAACGGATGACCGTTGGAAAGTACGTCATATCGACGAACGTAGTCAATTGACACGATGTTCTGCCTTTCCAACGGGCATCCGTTGACAATGCATGTTCCCGAGACAACGGACGATGTAATGGCGGCTCGTCTCCCTTTGTAACGGGCATCCGTTACACTTTCCAACGGATGACCGTTGGAAAGTCTACAGAAACCTGCAGTCATCATTACACTTTCCAACGGTCATCCGTTGGAAATTTGTAACGGACGCCCGTTGCAAAAGTTGTAGCGGTCATCCGTTGCTCAGTTTAACGGATGCGCGTTAGAAATGCTGTAACGGGTGTCCGTTAGAAAGTTTCAATGGATGCCCGTTAGAAATATGGAAAACTTAAAAAAAATTTATGTCGGGAACGATTTCGTGTTTCAACGGACATCCGTTAATATTTCCAACGGATGACCGTTGGTATTAGATAATTCTAATACATTAAACATAGTTTATATAAACTGTTTGATTGTATTAACATTTCGATTGTTCGATTACACATCATCTACATTATTACAAATCATGTACATTACACGTCATGTACATTACACAACATCTACATTTATTACACATCATACAAATTATTGTAGTTACATTTCTTTTTCAGTAGATTCATCGATTGGTGAGTCTTCCTTCGATTGTTCATTGACTTCATCGCCGTTTTCATCTTCAACATCTTCCGGTTCAACGTCTTCATAATTGTGTATGAATTCTCCGTCTATGTCAGTTCTTGCGGGAATCTCCTCGCGATCTGTATCAATTAAATGAACCGACTGCGGATGATCGGGTTGCAACGCATCTTCTTTATCATCAGATCTTATGATCCCTCGTGGCTTGATCATTACTACGGCCCACCATTCCTCTCTTCGACGTTTCAATGTTGTTAAATATTGCACGTAACATACTTGATCTGCTTGATCTATTGTGATTAATGGATCATACTTACTATATTGTTGTGTCGGATTGACGTCAATTCCTCCCCAATAGGTTTTTCGTATTCCACGTCCTACAGTTGGGTCGAACCACTGACATTTAAAAAGCATCACCTTCAACCCAATGAGACCGAGATATTCCACTTGTATGATTTGGTGCAAAATATTGTAGAAGTTATCACCCTCTATATCACTATTAACGCAAACGTCATAATTGTATGTGCTTCTTTGTTTTTTGTGTTCGTACAAGTAAACAAGATTGGCCAACACATGACATTTAGTGCGGGACCATTAGCTAAATATTTTAACCACGTAGGAAGTCTTTCATCAGAACGTTTCACCTGTACGTATCATAAAAACAAATTAATACTTTATGATAAATGCAATTAATTTTAATAAATGTGTACACGAGTACTTAAGTAGTCTTTCAACCACAAGCCATAATGTTGAACTTTCATGTCTGTGAGTTAATTTGCATTTAGATTATGATATGTACCAAGTGCTTCTTCATCAAATATCTTGTATAATGAAAATAAGTTAAATTTATATATATATATATACATATATATATGTAAAAAGATTGAAATTAGTATGTACCAGTACCTTTCGAACGGTAATAACTCTTGACAATTTAGTAGTATATATGTGTGGACGTGATTATACTCCTCTGGTGTTAACCAATATTCCTTGCATTTACCTCTTGTACGTCCAATCTGTGTAAACATTTCAGAAATTGTGCCAAACTGCGGATTATATGGATACAGATAGTTTGTGTGATCATCCGTTGCACGTCGTTCTTTCGTTTGAATATGCTACTCGAAATAAAGTATGCTAAAATATGTGATTTCTTTCAGCAAATATTATTTGACAATAGATCCTTCGAATCCTGCTTTGTTTTTCGCTTTTTTCTTTAAATAAAAGAAAAATCTTTCGAAAGGATACATCCATCTGAATTGAACTGGCCCACCGAGTATTGCCTCATCTGGGAAATGTATTGGCAAATGCTTCATGACATCAAAGAATGAAGGCGGAAAAACTTTTTCCAGTTCACATAATACTTCAGAGATATTGTTTTTCATTAAATCTAAGTCATCCCTTTTTAAATTCCTTGAACATGTATCTCTGAAAAATATGTTGATTTCGCATAACACATCGTGAACATTCTATGGTAAGAGCTCAACAAATGCAATTGAAATGAGACACTGCATGAAAATGTGACAATCGTGACTTTTCAATCCGATCAGCCTTGAACCAACAATATCCACACACCGAGCAATGTTTGATGCATATCCATCGGGAAACTTAACGTCATTTTTTAACAATTTTAATAATACAGTTTTCGCCGTCCAAACAATTTGAATACCGGGACAGGTGACCTTCCATCTCTTAATTCCAACTCAGGTCGTCGGCATATTGACTTCAAATCTTTTCTTGATTGTATATTATCCTTAGTTTTACCCACCACATTCAAAATAGTATTGATGATGTTATCGAAAAAGTTCTTTTCGATATGCATAACATCTAAATTATGACGTAATATCAATGATTTCCAGTATGGTAGTTCCCAAAAGATACTACGTTTATACCAGTTATGCCATTCACCTTGACCTTTTTGTTTACGATGCCCACGATCTCCAGCGCATTCTACCGATTCTTGTAAATCACCCATTGTTTTCAGTCTTTCATAAAGGATTTGTGTTCACCTTTGCATGCACGATGTCTATTCTTTTTGTACCACGTTCTTCCGAAAATGTTTTTTATCTTTCCGGAAAGCATGGCCACGAGGAAGAAATCTTCTGTGACAATCAAACCACCATGGTTTCTTACCGTGTACTAGTAGAAATGAATATGTATCCTCCATACAATATGGACATGTCAATCTTTCGTGCGTGCTCCATCCAGATAACATTCCATAGGCAGGAAAATCGCTAATTGTCCACACCAAGACCGCTTTCAATGTGAAATTTTGTTTAGTACCGATGTCATAAGCAAGGATTCCTTCGTTCCACAACTGTCTTAATTCATGAATTAAAGGCTGCAAAAAGATATCAAAACATTTCTTTGGATGTTCTGGTCCTGGAATCAGCAACGTCAGAAACATTACCTCTCTTTTCAAACACATCTCGGGAGGCAAATTATAGGGAGACAAAATCACCGTCCGCAGAGAATATTAACTTCCAGATTGTCCATATGGACTAAAACCATTCGTTTCTCATTTGAAACGTAAACTCGGAAAATATTTCATTGAAATCTTACCAAGTCTTACCATCAGATGAATGTTGCATTATACCTTCGACCGTTGAGTGATCTGCGTGCCATCTCATTGCCGCAACGATTTTTTTCGATTCATATAACCTTCTCAACCTGTTTGTTACAGGCATATAGAACATTTTCTTATATGGTATATATTTACGTCAAGATGGTTTTTTAGGCTGAAATCTGCTTGCACCGCAAAACTTACATTCCAACAAGTTTTTATCATTTCCCCAAAACAACATGCAACTGTTTATACAAACATCAATTTTCTCATGGGGCATTCCCAAATCTTTTAACACATTTTTTGTTCCGTAGTATGTCTCAGGAGTTTGAATATTTTCCGGTAAATATTCCCGCATTGTTTTGCAAAATGAATCCATGCAATTTTCAGCCACATTATAGTCTGTTTTAATACTCATCAATCTTGAAGATAGAGATAAGCGAGACTGACCTTTACGACAACCTTCATATATAAGTTGTATTGTCGAGTCCAATAGGTTGAAGAATCGACGTGCATTAATGTTCGGCAACCCTTCATGCGTTTGTTAATTAACAACTCCAGGAAAAGCATCTAACACTATTTCCACATATGGATTGGTCGTTGATGTTTCATAAATAACTTCTTCATTTCGTTCTACTTGTGCATCTTGCACAATATCTCTAACACCGCAATTTTCACCGTGAAAAAACCAAATTTCGTAATTTTCAACGAAACCCACCTTATAAAGATGTTTGCAAACATTTTCTTGACTTCGATACTTCATGTTTTTACATCTTTTGCATGGACATAACATTGTCCCGCGTTCTTGAAACAAAGGCTGCATCGATGCAAAACTCATGAATTGCTCCAATCCGTGTAAGAATTCTTGCGTAATCTCTTCGATTATAGAATCTTTTATTCTATACATCTATTCTCTCGATCTATATATATTTTGATTTGAAGAAGATGACATTTTGTTGAAAATATGTTTGTTATTGATGGTTTGATGAAATCTTTGGCATTGATCGAAATAGTGAAATTTCCAACGGACATCCATTGCAAATTGCAACGGATGCCCGTTGCAGATTCGCGTGAATTTATTTAAACCGATGAACCTAAAAATTAATAATTTCAACGGCCATCTGTTGCCAACTGTAACGGGCATCCGTTGTAAATTCCAATGGATGCCCGTTGAAATCTTATCCAACGGATTAGTGCCCGTTGAAAGTGCTTACAAATCCGTTACAATCCGTTATTTTTGCATATTATAATATTTAGATTTTATGAATTATGATTTTGATGATGTAATTGTAACTTATTTCATATCGAACTCAAACGATGAACAAAAACCGAAATGACACGAAATATGTAATAAAAAATAAATTTCAAAATTTTATTTCCTTACATTATTTTTCTTTTTAAACTACAACTTTATTAAGATCTCTTTAAATCATGCTATAACATATGGTAACAATAAACATAAAAGGAAAACATTTAAGAAATAGCTTCAACTCAGAGGCAAAGTGTTGAATTCGACTCGGATCCTCTCCGTCGGCTACCTCCGTCGCCAAAACAAGCATCTTTTTGTCAATTATCGACTCCAAAATCACCCTCATAATCTGGCTCACCACCAGAAATCCTTTTCCGGATCCGGGTGGTGAGACAGTTTATGAAGGTGGTTTTGGATTCAACAATGAATACTAAGGTGCTTGTTACTGATGGTTTGAGGCAATCTTTGGTTCCAATATAAATAGTAAATTTTCTAACAAACATTCGTTTTCAATTGCAACGGATGCCCAGTGTACGATCACGGGAATTTATTTCGACCGGTGAACCTCGAAATTAACTATCTGAATGGGCATCCGTTGCAATTGTTGACGGGCATCCGTTACAATTTGCAACGGATGACCGTTACAATTTTTTTCCCGGCTTCTAACGGGCTTCCAATGGAACATGCCAACGGATTATATTCGTTGCCAACGGATTATATCCGTTACAAATCCGTTAAAAATTGCGACGGACTGCAACGGATGTGGCAACGGAAAATATCCGTTACACGTCCGTTGAAATTTGTAACGGATTACAACGAATTTCCGCCCGTTGAAAGTATCAACAAATCCTTTACAATCCATTGCTATTTACATCCAACGGACGGATCCGTTGCCCCGTCCGTTGGAAACAACGAGTTTTTTTTGTAGTGTTTGATCATCCTCTTATTTGTAGATGCCTTAACATCTTTTTTTTTTGCTTATGGGTGTATTGAGTATAGAGGGTTTTGAACCATCTTATTGTTGATTATCTGCAGGAAATGAGCTCTATTGGTAGAAGAAGATGGATTATACCCTCGATTCAGATTTTCAGATCCATCACCTTCGTGCCACAGTATATTCTGGTGCTTATCTCAATCTCAACTTTATTCTAGAGGAACAAACAATATGTAGTAGTTATATTGACTCATATTTAGAAAAAGGTCATCCAGTTTAAATTTTCTAGATACTGATTATGTGGATAATATGGAATGTTTTAAAACTATTTATATACGACAATGGAAACAAAAAGGTGTTGTTTAGAGAGGCAAGCGTGCAAAGTCTCCAAGAAAAAACGTGTCCTAAATTCGCCGTTTATTTTGTAGGTTTGTTCAAATTTTGAATAGAAGAATCGTGTATACAAAGAGGTTAATGCAGTATGGTGAATAGTTCTAATCCTTAGACATAATCTTTTTTAATGTTTCTATATATCCTCAATCTATCTTCTACCTAAGTCAAGACCATATCCTCTAGCATAGGGTCGATGTTCCGTCTATTCATGATATATTACCTATATATGACTTTCATGGTTACGCTGAAATAATTATGAATCTACTCCTATTTTTTCTTCTGCTCTTCATGTGGTTCATCATTTTGGTGGGCTTTCTAGATCTTAAGAGTTGTTTTTAAGGATCTTTTTTCCTTTTTTCAATATTGGTTGTGTTATTGGGGAAGGTGGATCTACCAATAAGCGTATAAGGCAAGAAAATGATGCTCATGTTGAGGTTAATGATGCAAAAACATATCGCGATGAGTGTTTAGTCACTATCACGACCAAAGAGGTTTGGTTACACTTTTTTCTTCTTATTGATAACAAGTTTTTTAATCTTTCTTTGACCAGCTTTAAGTTTTGAAGAATATTTTGTCCATGCTATATTTTATTGTGGAGTACTTGATAAAATTATCCTTTTCCATAAGTGGTGTACACCATTTATTTCAATTGGTTGTTTGGTAGCATTTTCCTGTTATCTACACCACATACGAGGAAGAAAAAGGATAGGTGGCTAAGATGAAGGAAGAAGATGAGAACGGGTGTAACAACATCGGAAACTACTACATGAAGTTGAATATGGAGGGAGTTCCCATCAGCAGAAAAAAAAATCTCTTGAACTCATGTTCAACACATTTATCTTGTGTACGTCTCTCCCTTCTCTCTCTATGTATACACATGTGTAAATAGCCTACGTGAAGATCTTGGCTTTTGAAACAATTTTTAGATTTTATTTTATTTAAATTTTAATTAAATAAAGAAGGAATGGATATATATATATATACACACATCAATGAAGTGGGTGAATCATATATATGGGATACACCTCATTGACAGCAAAAAATTGAATGCAGGGGCTGAAGAGGAAGAAATTTGCAGCAAGAAGATTCATGTGCTAATGTATGTCGACTAGGTGATGGTCGGTGATGTTCCTTTGGAATGAGTATTATTTTTTTAAATCCTTTTTATTTGTTTTTATTTTTAGAATAGTTTCAGAATTTATTCATATAATCATATATATATATTATTGATGGTTTCTTACCATGTACTAGTCGAAATGAATATGTCTCTTCCATACAATATGGACATGCCAATCTTCCGTGCGTGCTCTATCCAGATAACATTCCATAAGCAGGAAAATCGCTAATTGTCCACAACAAAACCGCTTTCAATGTGAAATTTTGCTTAGTACTAACGTCATAAGTAAGGATTCTTTCGTTCCACAACTGTCTTAATTCATGAATTTAGGGTTGTAAAAAGACATCGAAACTTTTCTTCGGATGTTCTGGTCCTGGAATCAGCAACGTCAGAAACATTACCTCTCTTTTCAGACACATCTCGAGAGGTAAATTATATGGAGACAAAATCACCGACCACAGAGAATATTGACTTCCAGATTGTCCATAGGGACTAAAACCATCCGTGCACAAGCAAAAATAAAAGTTTCTCGTTTCATACGCGAACTCGGGAAATATTTCATTGAAATCTTTCCAAGCCTTACCATCTGATGGATATTGCATTATACCTTCGGCTTTTGAGTGTTCTACGTGCCATCTCATTACCGCAGCGGTTTTTTTCAATTCATATAGCCTTCTCAACCTGTTTGCTACAGGCATATAGAATATTTTCTTGTATGGTACATATTTACCTAAAGATGGGTTTTTAGGCCGAAATCTGCTTTCACTGTAAAACTTGCATTCCAACAAGTCTTTATCATTTCCCCAAAACAACATGCAATTGTTTCTACAAATATCAATTTTCTCATTTGGCATTCCCAAATCTTTTAACACATTCTTTGTTCCGTATAGTATGTATCAGGAGCTTAATTATTTTCTGGTAAATATTCCCGCATTGTTTTGCAAAATGAATCCATGCAATTTTCAGCCACATTATAGTCTGTTTTAATACTCATCAATCTTGAAGATAAAGATAAGCGAGACTGACCTTCATGACAACTTTCATATATAGGTTGTTTCGCCGAATCCAATAGGTTGAAGAATCGACGTGCATCGATGTTCGGCATCTCTTCATGCGTTTTTTCATTAACAGCTCTAGGAAAAGCATCTGACACCATTTCCACATATACATTGGTCGTTGATGCTTCATAAATAACGTTTTCATTTCGTTCTACTTGTGTATCTTGCACAATATCTCTAACACCGCAATTTTCACCATGAAAAAATCAAATTTCGTAATTTTCAACGAAACCCACCTTATAAAGTTGTTTCTTGACTTTGATACTTCATGTTTTGGCATCTCTTGCATGGACATAACATTGTCCCGCGTTCTTAACACAAAGGCTGCATCGATGCAAAACTCATGAATTGATCCAATCCGTGTAAGAATTCTTGTGTAATCTCTTCGGTTATAGGATCTTTTCTTCTATACATCCACTCTCTCGGTCTATATATATTTCAATTTGAAGAAGACGACATTTTGGTGTAAAATATTTTTGTTATTGATGGTTTGATGCACTCTTTGGTATGATCTAAATAGTGAACATTCCAACGGACATCCGTTGGAAATTGCAACGGAAGTCCGTTGGAGGTTCACGTGAATTTATTTAAACCGATGAACCTCGAAATTAACAATTTTAACGGGCGTCCATTGCAAATGCCAACAGACGCCCGTTGCAATTCTTTCCCCGGATTCTAACGGGTCTTCCAACGGAAATTGCCAATGGATAAAAGTCGTTACAATCCGTTAAAAATTGCGATGGAATTCAACGGATATAACAACAAAAATAATCCGTTACAAATCCGTTGAAATTTGCAACAGATTGCAACGGACTTCGGCCCGTTGAAAATATCAACAAATCCGTTGCAATCCGTTGATAACTGCTTGAAATGGACGGATCCGTTGCCCCATCCGTTGGAAACACCGATTTTTTTTATAGTGCATGATCGCAATAGAAATTATTCTCATGTTCGTGTTGTTGCGTAATTATCCTTTATAAATGTAGCAATCAGTTTTAATAAAACTTCGACCGTTCTACTGCACAAACATCTAGACTAATCAAAATATAAAGACAAACAAGAAATTCAAATATATAAAAGTTTTGAAGATTCCCAAATTATGTTCATACCTCGATAATTTTTTTTATCATGTTATAAATTAAATTTAGTCGTAGAAAATTATATAGTTAAGGATAAGAAAAACAATCATTGGAAAACCTTCTATCGAAATAATGCAAACACTTCCTCTGAAAACTTACGTTCTAAAATTTCAAAGATATCATGAAAAAAACGATGTGTTATTTTATATTATATATTATAAATCTATTATTTAAATTTATACATTGAAAGTAGGAATTCGTGCGTTTGTCATGACAATGTTTGTACTACTAAATTATGTACAATATATAAGAAAAATACAACTAATATATAAAATAAGGGGAGATATTCATCCTAAAAAAATTAATCCATACTGCAAAATTTTCGTAAATACAAGTTAACTGATAATAGTATGTGCATATATTTTAAGGAGAATACTGTTGTCGTAAACGGTTGGACGCATTCATTTCGAGTATTGATTGGATTGGTTGACCATGAAGAACTTTTATCGAGTATTTAGTTTTGCAATGAATTAATCATATTATTTTTTGCTACTAAACTTATATAATTAATTTTTCTAGATTGTAGATATTGTTGGACTTCTAATCGCTATGTAACGATCAAATTTGCAGCTACCTACCTTTGATAAACAATAGAAATTCAGTTGTTATTAATTAGGCAAGTATTTAATATTGCCGCTCCATTAAATATTGATATGGGATGGACTTGATATGTATTTTCATTCAAATATTACTCAAATGATTATGAAGAAAACAGTTCTGATCGTTACATGTGTTATTCCCACGATGATCGGTTTTCAAAAACAAATTAACATGTATATCAATTTATATTTGTTCTTTTTGGTTCATGTCGTTGCATAATTATCTTTGGTAAATGTATCAATAAGTTTTGTTAATAGTTCGATCATCATCCTCCACAAACATCTACACCAATCAAAATCTAAATACAATAAAAAATTCAAATATAAGTAAGTTTTAAAGATTTCCAAATTATGTTCATATCTCAATAATTATTTTTTAATCATGTTATCAATTAAATTTAGACCTAAAAATTATGCAGGTACGGATATGAAAAATGATCATACAAAAAAATTCAGTCTAAATCATGTAATCACTTCCTCTAAAAATTAATTTTTAAAATTTTAAAGATATTATGAAAAATGACTCTGTTAGTTTACATTACATCATATAAATATATTGTTAAGCCGTTATAATGAAAATTAGAATTCGTGTGTTTTTGTTGACGAATACACATATCAAATATCATAATAATGTTTGAATTAATGAATTATATACAACATTTATAAAAATACAATTTGATTATCACAAAACCGCGCAATATACGGATATCATATAATTTCAGTATTTTTAAGTGATAAATTAACTAATGCAACAATAAGTTAAATTTTCATATAGCTGTAAACCATATTTTTTCGTTAGACAAAATATATTGACATAGATTATCATATTATTTTGATAAAAATAAAAAATAAATCACAACACTTCACGTTGGAACAGAACACCAATTGACAGATTTATTTATCAAAGCTATGTAGCCCATTTTCTTCAAAGTTTTAGTATAAAATTACAAAACTTTAAGTTTGTCTCTTCAAAAATATATACTGTTTTAGAGGATTATTAGAAATTGAACTACGTTAATTGAATTTTAATGCAACCGTTAGTATAATGTTTTTATTTCTCTATATAAAAATAAAGAATAATACATTCTATAATATATATTATTTATTTTGTTTTATGCTTGATAATGTTTTTTTTCTTTTTTTATTTGTTTCTTCCATTTGATGTTTTTTCTTGATCACTTCTTCCTCAAACACTTTAATATTCAATATAATGATTTTAACAATAACCTGATAATGTGTATATATATATCTATATAGATATAGATATAAATAAATTAATATTTTGAAAAAAAAATTCGTAATTTCCTTTTTTTAGATATAAAAGTCAAATTTGTAATATGCGATGGGAAGATAATAAAAGAAATTAGAGAAAAAAAAAAGTAAGACTGACAAGTAGGCGAGGGTGGAGCAGAAGCATGGAATCGATATGTCCACATCCCTTCTTCTCTGTCTTTTATCACAAACACACACACTCACAGTCCCTTTTTACCCTCTTTTTTTTTCTCCTATCTTTCTCCTTAATTTTACTATTCTTACAAAATTTTAGAAACACACAGCTCACTTATAATATAAATATTTACGTAAATAAAACCAATACCATATTCCTCTTCGTTCTCTTAACGTTTGTTATCCTTGTAAACCTTTTTTGTCTAGATAATTTAAATATTAAATTTATAATTTAAAAAATTAAATATTGAGTTTTATAAAAAAATATCATAATTTATGACGAAAAAAATAAAATATTGAGTTTTATTTTAAAAAAAACTATCATAAGAGCGGTGAATTGTTACAGCTGCGTTATATTATAGAGCAGTTCAAGTACAATGATGACACTCTTACCTTTTTTTGCCTCTAGTTGTCAAAGATCAGACATCTACAATTACAATGTGTGGTTATATTAACTGATTATTATTTTAGCTGAAGTGTCTTATTCATGCCAGGTTCCACACAACACCCCTCCCTTTCTCTCTCCTTCTCTCTTATTTTTTTCCTAGAGAATATTCATAATTTATCGTTATAATTTTCTAATGTGATTTGCACAATAATTACAGTTAACAGTGCATTTAATTATTTTAATTGTTAATATGCAATGTCACATAAACTTATATATATATTATAAAGAAAAGGTGATGATCGGATGTAAAAATCCGTAGCAAATCTAAAGCTCAGTTCTTACTCTATGAGTCACTTTACTTGAATGCTTTTTCTTTTTTGCCTTTTTGGAGGATCTTTGTGTTTCAATTTGGACCAACACACAAAACCCACTAAAAACCCTAATAGTGCCTTTCTCATAAACCCCAAACCCTTACTAAAACCAGATCCTACTCTCCCAACTATAACCATCTCTTTCAAGATCGCATCTTTCTCTCTGGTTCTTCTTGTTCCCCTAGTTCCTCATCTTCTCTGTTTTTTTTATATTTTTTTTAATAAATTGGGACTTTTTATCGGGCTTCTTGAAATGGGTGAGACTACAAAAGGAGAATCTCAATCTACAAAACCACATCCACAGACTACGCAGCCAATTTCCTCTTCTTCATCACCTAAAGAATCACTCGATCAAGAAACACCACAATCACGTCTTCTACTTCATCACCATCACCACCATCATCACCAATCCTTCGTCTCTTCACCGATCTATATCCCCGTCGCCGGAGTATCTTCCTCTTCTTCTCCTTTCGAAACCACCACCACTGATATCAACACTAAACGGCCGCGCTACTGTGGCTCCGTCTCCGCCCCCTCTCCCGCCGCTGCCACGGCTCCAATCCAATGGAAGACTATATCATCGCCAACATCCTCGGAGCAACTGAAACAAACTCGAATGGTCGTCTTCGCCACAGACACCGCCTCCAAACCTATATCACCGCCTTCATCCACCGCCGCCGCTGCCTCCTCGTCGGAAACCGCAGGTTCTTCACCACCGTCTCAGCCGGAGAAACTGGAGGCAGAACCGTTCCATCATCAGTTTAGGAAAGGGAAATACGTGAGCGCGGTATGGAAACCCAACGAGATGCTCTGGTTGGCTCGAGCATGGAGGCTTCAGTACCAGGTGGTTACGGGTTCGAATCATGAGAACGCGGAAATGGGTCAAGCAGGTCAACCTGGGAGAGGGAAAACAAGGGCGGAGAAGGATAGAGAAGTGGCTGAGTTCTTGAACCGTAATGGGATCAACAGAGACGCCAAAACGGCGGGGACGAAGTGGGATAACATGTTGGGAGAGTTTAGGAAAGTGTACGAGTGGGAGAGGGGAGGAGAGAGGGAAAAATTATCCGGCAAGAGTTACTTTAGGCTTTCTCCTTACGAGAGAAAGCAGCATCGGCTTCCGGCGTCTTTCGAGGAGCAAGTGTTTGAAGAGTTGGCTCAGTTCATGGGCCCAAGAGTGAGAGCTCCGAGTACCCGTAGTGTGGCTTCAACTACGATTCTTCCACTGCCTCCTCCACCGCCGCCGCCTCCGTGTTCGAGGGACGATGATACGCTTCTTCCTAGTGGTAAACATATCATTTTAATTGACTTTTTGATCGGTAATCGATTCGTTAAGATTTTGTTCATTGAAATTTTCATGAAATAACTAAAAAATGGTGTAGGAAGAGGAAAGAGATTAGCTTTAACGACAACTGGAGATCATCCCCAGTTCCCACACATACAGGTTGCAAGAGGATCAGGTCTATTCTCATCATCTCTACACGATCCTGCGTTAGAGACGATAACGACGTCGTCTTGTACGCAGAAAGAACTCCGCCGCTTCGGGAAAATACGGATGACATGGGAGGAATCTGTGAGTCTGTGGGCTGAAGAAGGGGAGATACACCGTGGAAGAATTAGGGTTAATGGTTCAAGCTTCTTGAACGCGGAGGAGCTCATGTTATTTGACGATTCAATGGTTCTATGCACGATGGAAACCTTCGAAGATGGACCTCTCAAGGGCTTTTCTATGGATAAGTTCATTCCTGGTCAACAAGTCAAAGTGTTTGGACGAAGAAAGTCAACTCCATCCGCATCTTCTTCTTCTTCCTTAGGTATCTTATTCAATAGATTTCACATCACAACTTCGCCTGCAGATACATGCCTGTCACCATCATATTTATATATATATATATGTGACATGTATATTCTTAATTATGTATATATATTATATGAAATATACATTCTTAATTATATATAGATATTTATATTCCTAAAAAGTTGTGGATGCCTATGATTTCATAGAGTGAAACTAGCTTATCAATACTATCGCAACGTATTTATAGATTTTGACGTACGAAAATTTAAGAAGGATACTAAAGTTGGTGTCTCTCTTTATTTGTAACTAACATTAATCATTTTATAGGTCAGATGGAGCGAGCTCAGTTTCCATTTTCGGAACCCCTCCTAAGACGTAAATTTCTAGCACTTGAATATACATTTTCTTTATCTAATTTCTTTAAAAAAATTAAAAATTATACTGTTTAATGTAGCATTATATATTCATAAATACGTGTGTTATTAATAAAAACAATAACAAAAATCTGTGCATGGGACTAAACTACGAGGTACATACAACAAATCAACGAAGTTAAATCTTTCTCTTTTGGTACAGAAATAACGACGTCGGAGTTTCAAGACCCGTCGGACCATTACTTAAGCTGCCTTCGAGTGTTACCGGCATCCCTACCGAGCATATTTGAGCTCTCATGGCACTTACAAGAACCACCACCAGAAGATCTAAGATTCCCTCTCCGAAAAGACGTATTCAAAGACTTGCCACCAGGGAAAGACCTCTTCTTTACCACCTCCTCAACCGAGTTATTGGACTGCAGAGCCATCATGTATGACATCATCAGCCCGATAATTGCTAGATCAAACCCTAATTTCGTTGTTTCGAGCAGAGACTCGCTTATTCCACTGTGGGACGACTGCGTCAACAGGATGGTTTCGAAGTTCTGTCCCGTTGAAATGGAGATAATCCGCAAGCAAAGCTCTGTCGGGGTTATTAACATCCAAGATCAATGGCCGAACGTGCTTGGATTTGTAAAAGGTTTGGGGGTATGGAGAGGAGAAGAGGCAGACAGTGTAAGAGAAGGTGAGGTGGAACCTTCTTCTCTTTTAGCTGAGAAGCTCCTCTGGTCGTACAACGATCTGCCTTACATTCTTGGATACTACGCGACAGGGTTCACTGTGACGTTATGTGCGTTGAGCCGTTCACAAGATCGGGTCATCTGCACGGATCTTTACTCGTTTGACGTGTCATCCCCGTCTGATCGAGTCAAGGCCTTAGTCCCTTGTTACCGTCTCGCTTGCCTTCTTCCTCTACTCGCGGATCGATGCATCAATGGAGGAGATTACCATAAACAGTTTTGTTTCAGCGATTTCGAGAGAATCGATCATGGAGATCACGTAACGGAAATGACTCCTAACACAACGACAACGTATTACACGAGCAAGAGAAAATGGACGGCGGTAAAGGAAATATACGATTTCCTCGACCTCAGAGTTCCACATGCGGAGTATTTGACTAATGCAAACGAGAAGGACCTTTCGTTGAGTTTTAAGCCACGAGGAGCTAAAGTCAAACCAAGAAGCATTTACCAGCTCGTGGAATCATTAATGTGCGTGACGAAGGCCCTCGTGGCCCTTCACGACCTCTCCTTCATGCACCGTGACTTGGGTTGGGACAAGGTGGTGATGAAAATTAGCGTTGACCGGTCAACCGATACGACGGAGTGGATACTGTGCGGGTTCGAGGAGGGGTGAAAGTGGACGTGTGGGGGGTAGGGTTTTTGATAAAGACGTGTGGGTTAAACAACGTTGTTTTGGTACCGAAAATATTGAAGGATCTCGAGGCTAAGTGTTTGGAGCCCAACCCGGAGCTCAGGCCAACCGCCGCCGACTGCTACCACCACCTCCTCCATGTACAGTCCGCCGCTGCTCCACCGTATTAGTCATATTCTCTTTGGTGGCATTTTCGTTAATCTTTCTTCTTCCTTTTTGGGGTATGTTTTGATAATGGTTCGGCGTGAACACATTTAACTGAAAAATTCTTCCAACGAGTCAACAAAAATGATAAATCTTATTGTGATAAATAGCCGAATCAAGTTCTTGGATTTTCTCCACCATTATTTTGTTAGTGCATAAGTTTTTTTTTTTCATTTTGGTGTTATGCATATTTTTTGTTTTTGTTTTTGACAACACTTTCAATTATAGTTATGTTAAATATTCTCTAACCATATTTTCCATATTTTGTGCATATATATTAGTCAAATCTAATTTTATGTAGATGTGTATAAACTGATAAAATATTTGGAAATATCTTAAGTAGAAGATCACTTAAGTGAACAAATGTAATAAAAGAACATCAAGAATTTTGGAAGGGAACTTAATATAAAGTGGAGTTTGGTGCTCGACGTGGATCATTCTCTCCAATTAATTTATGCACTGATTGTTTTTATTAAAAAAGTGAGTAAAAAGTATTTGTGAATGTTTGAACACTGATTGTATAACACAAAATTTTAAACAATAAGATTTTAAAAGTTTGTAGATTGTAATTCGAAAAAAAAACAATAAAAAATCTAAAATTTTATTAGAATTGTATCATATTTTGTTTGAATTTTGGATAAAAGTTTTGTTTTTATTTAAATGAAGTATGTAAATTGTAAAATCTATATATTTTCAAAAAAATGGAAGGTATATCTAATTATATTTAAAATCTGAATAAAATTAATTTTGATATGTACCACTAAAAAATTGTTGAATTTCTATTCTCTAAACTTTGGTATTGTAATCCAAGACATAACGTAGAGGAGTCGTCAAACGATTTGTCAGTGGATTATTTATCCATCCAAAATAATTTGATCTTGCTTTGCTATATTGTTCACTATATATGAGATTTTGAATTTTGCTAGTTAATAATTTTATTATCCTAACATATATATATATATATCCCATGAAAAAGTTGTTGATCTCGTAGGTAATTATTGGCCCGTATATATATTGAGCATCCTGCTAATCCTAAAAGAAATATTAATTGAAGTATTTGAGATCATTTATTATTTTATAACGATGATTTGACTGATGAAGATGACAGAGAGGTTCGCGGTGGACAAAAGGGCGGCTGCTGATACCCATTTACCCGTCTCCCATCTCTTTCTTTTTATTACTATATGATACGGGTGACAAAAAAATTATGTTTTTTTAAATGTTGTGTATAATTTATTAACTTTAAGATCAATGTGATGTTTTGAAAGTAAAAAATAAGAGACGTGAAATATAAAAGATATTAAAAGATTTTAAAAACTAAAATCTAATATATTTTATAGATATACATTTATTTTGAATTATATATATTGCATATTCATTTGTGAGATTAATTCTCTCATAAAAAAGTAAATCCATAAATTTTAAAAATATTTTGATAAATAATTATTATAAGATTAGACAGTTTTTCACTTTAAAATTGACTAAATATGAGATATATTTTTAAAATATCGAACCGTATATTTTCAACAATTTTTTAAGTCTCTTAACTTGAATTGGAATGATATGACAAAAACAAATTTAAAAAATAAAATAAAACTATTAAATTATGGTTTTGTTTATAACGATTTAGTTTATCAACACCATATAATATTATAATCTGTCTAATATTAACTTAAGTAATAAAATACAAAAATACATCTATATTGATTATTTTGAAGTTTTTTTTATATATATAATTAATAATTGATATAATAAAGTTTTCATCCTATAAATTTTGAGTATGATAATTTAATTTATGAAGAAATATATATTTTTAATCTAAATTGATATATATATATATAATCTAAATCGAATCAAATAAATAAAAATTGAATTTTTTTATATAGTATTTTCGGAATAGATATAATAAAGTTGTTTGAGAGATGAGTAAAAAGAAAAAGTTTACCACTTGTAAACCATGTATCACTCCAATTACAAATTTCACAGATTTACCACATGTAAAAATTGTTAGCGGGTCAAACATAATGATGGACGGATGATGCGACATCAACATCTCCGAGAAAAATAAAAAAAAATGAATTTGAATTAACAACCATACTTATTACGAATGAATAAAAATTGAAGCAAAAAAACTTAATATTCATCTAGAAACACCTTGAACAACTAAAAACACCATTAGATTCATCTAAGATAGTATTCTATGAATAATATCAATTTTTGTGATAGTATCTACGATTTTATCTGATCTCAGTCATTTGATGAAAATGCACATCTTAAGATATTTAAAGAACCGTAGTGATTTTAACCATAAACATCGCTATTGTATTTATTAGAATACAACTTTTTATTTTAATAGCGATTTATAATAAAAACAACATATTTTTTATAGTGTTTTTTATTACAACTGTTAATATTTCATAACTTAAAAAAATATTATACAATTCGCAAATTCTTTCTGAATTACCCAAAATGGAGTTATAAATTAATTCAATTCAAATATTAAAATTAATATTTATACATATTCAGATTTTATTTTTAAAAAATATAAATAGATATCTAAAAAATTATTAAATTATAACAACATCATTTAATCTAAATATTAAAATAGACTTCCAAATTATAACATTACAAAATTACGCTTGAAAAATAAATATAAAAATTTGAAAATCTAATAAGTAAAAATATCAAATGATAAAATTATCCTTAAATAAATATTAAAAACTTAAAAATATAATACTAACACCCTGATTTCTAATGTATATTTATCTTTTTCTCTTCTTGTTCTCATTTAAAAATTATATTTATTTTTAGAAATAAATATAACATTTGTATTTTAAAAAATTTAAAAGATAGATAAAATACTAATACAATGTATATTAATCTTTTATATTATTTAACAACAATATTAAATATACATTAACATTATTCGTCAAATTTTGTAATAATTTTAAAATATATTTTTGTATTCACAAATCATAATAAAAAAATTAAATATTCATTTTTTCTAATGTTTTTAAAATTTTTAATATTATTTTAAAAATTGTTTATTTAATTCATAATTGAGTAAATTTATTTAGTTTTTTTTTTTATAAAAT
The DNA here is from genome assembly GCA_036759665.1 of Gynandropsis gynandra. NCBI lineage: Eukaryota > Viridiplantae > Streptophyta > Magnoliopsida > Brassicales > Cleomaceae > Gynandropsis > Gynandropsis gynandra. The sequence goes on from CM071863.1 coordinate 58,680,876, forward strand.
TTTTTAATTCAAATTATTTAAATTGGATTTATTTTTTAATGAAAAACTTAATATTTTTTAAAAATTAATATCCATTTTTAGATATTAATTGGAAACCAAAAAAACTATTTTGTACTTAATTGTAACAATTTAATTAAAAAAATATTACGAGGTAATACTAATGCAAAGCGTGGATATATTTCTATTTTCAATAAAAATATCTTAGATTGATTTTAAGAATTGTAGATTGATTTTAGGAATACATATACATTTATTTATTGAATTGAAAAATACAAATAAAATTCTAATATAAATTATTTTAACAACAAGGCGTACTAAAGACAATATCCTCTGTAATACCATATGGATTTTCACTTGTGTATACCTATGTTAATAGAACATCGAAAACCACATGAATGCTTGATTAATAATCCTTTTGGATATATTAGCAAGTTGCGTTGAACTGGTCGTGCTTTTTTCAATGATATATATTTGGTAATTAAACACTACTAACCAAAATCCTTGAGTGCACAGTTCAATCTTTTCCATTGAATTCATTGAGCCAATAAGTACAAAAAAAAGTTTAGTCGAATTTCGATTTAAAAGATTTTAATCTAATGAATTTTTATTGTCCTTTGTAACAAAATACAACTTTCTTTTCCAATTAATCATATTTGAATAGCTTTTTGTTTAGGATTAAGATGAACACAAGACTTAACCCAGACGAAAACCAATCACCTTCAGGAGTAGGAGTTATAAGGGACTTCATTGTGTTGGTGATAGAAAAAATAATTGAAGCTGTAGATGTATTAATGCACCACCTCTCTGTGGTAACAAAAAATGGACAAGACAAAAAACAGAAGTTGTCAGCGGAAAGATATGTTGTCTCATATCGGTCGAGAAAAATAAGTTCAGACATTAATATTAACCTTCTGAACAATAATGGTGAATTCTTACAAATGCATTGTCATCAAATAACGATTGGAACAATTGACTTTTGAATGTCTTCAACAAGAAAAATAAAAAAGAGAGACATTATCCTCTTTCCATACTCAGAGTAAATTATTTGTTGTTTCCTGCACAACCGAGCATATATAGTAAGAAAAACAACCATTTAAATACTTAACATTGTAGTAGCTTAGCAACATGACATCTAAAACAAAATATCCATGTTGTACTCTTTTTTGGATAAAATTCAGGAATTGACAGGTCACATGTGCGGATATCAATAGGTTACACTTGTTGTAAAAATAATCAAGATAATATATCAATTTACAGTATGTTTATTAAGAAATATTTCTGAAATTTGAAAGAAGAAAGACATCAACAAAAACTTCAGAGATGAATCGAATAAGGAATCAATAATAATTTACAGTAAAACAAAAAATAAATAAAAAGGTATTTTGATAGTAATGTAATATACCCATTGCATAACCAAAAGAACAAAAATATGAAGCAAAAGGTACCACAATAGCAACCATAAACTAAAAGACCTAATATGATTCCGATGAATATATTGCACAAAGTAATTACCATTTCTCCACCAATACTCGAGTTTTGCACGCATCGATAACCTTATAGGAGTTTTTCGATCTGTAACATATTGAGAATGTTATGGATAAACCAGAAAATTTATAAAATCAAGACTAAAACATCTTTGAAATGGCATGCTCACCATAAATGTATCTGATGGGGTATACACAAAACACAAAACAAACAATCAAATGGTCCCTTACACTTGTTGATCTCCCATATATGTACATATGAAAAAATTATTATCACAAAAATTTTCCACTCAAAAAAATGTACTTAGAAAGCAAGAGGACATACTTCAATCTGGTTTGTTAATAAACATTCAGACCTTTGCATCAACCACTTTTGCCAAATCAAAATGGAACTGGACTATAGTAATGTCAAACAATATATCTCCTCCTGTAGGTTATTATATTCAATGAATACTTTAAATATCTAGCAGAGAAACATGTAAAATTATCACATTAACATATGCATCACAACCATGCTATTTCTCTAACAGCTCCTAAAACTGTAATCACAAATAATTGAAATGTGATTTTAAAAATAAAATTAGAGAAATACATAAAATATCGTATAAAACAATTTTGATTATTATATATAAATCTATTTATTCATATTTTAACTATAAAATAAATAATAATAATAATATTTTTATAAATGATTTATTTAAATTATATTTTAAACAACAAAATAGTTCTAAACGATTCACGGTAAGAGATAAACACAAAAAATATATTCACATTTCAAACTATTCATAACTTGCAAATTCGTCAAAAGAAATCCAATATCCAAAAATTTTGTCACATAGTTTTCGATAAAAATTCAACAATTCATGTGTTGAGATATCATTTATTATATAGATATATAAAAAATAATTTAAATTCATTTTAATATTGAAAAAATTCGCATAAAAAAGAGATATATATAGGTGTTTTTGGGTTTATAGTAAAAAAAGTGTGAGTTGGAGAAGAAGACAGAAAAAAAAGCTAAGCAATTAGTGAATTGGATTTTGGTAAGATTAGAGAATTAAGCACTTTTGTATCATTGAAATGTGTGGGTCTTTGTTCTTTTCTTTTTTTTCTATATGCCACCAAAATTAATTTCTCATATCTTAAAACTAAATCATATCTTTTTTCTTTTTTAAAAATATTTTCAGAAAAACCTAATTTAGTTTGTACAATAAACTTCTATTTACATGAAATCATTTTATTACCTAACACAATCTAAATTTGAGATTATCTTGATCATGATCTCTGATTTGTCATATATTTAAGATCTATTTTATCTATTTTCAAAACCTTGATAATTAACTAAAGTCGTCTAAATGACTGTAGTTATAACTAAAAGATTCAAAATAGTGGTATCATGGAAGAATGTATTGAAATCATAATAATTAAAAAGGATAGGCTCTAAATTTTTAATTTTTAATTTTATAAACTAATAAAAGTGTTAAAAAATAAAGCCACAACAAATAAATTCGTAGAAAGCATAGTAAAGCCACAAAATATAAGGAGAATTAGTTAAGTAACAACAAAGAATAATCAATACTATCCGGATCATCTTTAAAAATTAAGACAATCTAATATTTTGAAATTATTAAAAAAATCTCTAATACTACAAAATCATAAAACCAAACAGTAAATTATAGTCCACAAAACGGAGTTTCCAAAGCACTAACAGTTTATATTACTAAGATTCACAATCCAGTGCCATATTCGAACCATAGTAATGGTATGTTTTTTTTATCATATCTATGATTTGGATTTATATTGAATAGATCAATAAAGAATTAGTCAAGAAGTAACGAATTAGAAACATTCAAATAGACTATCAAATATGCTACAATTGGGCAAGAATTCTAGCAACAAATACATTAAGATGACTATATAAAGAGGGAGCTTAACTTCAAAACTTATTTATGAAAAACTTGAGTGCATATTTTTACACAAATCTTAGACATATTGGTGAGAGATTTATGAAAGAGTTATTGGGGTATCATTCTCTAACCTATAACTATTGTGTGAATAGATTTAGATCGTTCATGCACGGGGTTGTGTGACATTTGGCTTCAACTCAGTTTGAAGATGGATAGTCTATTCAATGGGATTATGAGTTTGTAAGTCAAGGTATTCTTACGATAAACTGAGATATACCAGATGACTGTTTAATATTTGAATAAGAAGTCATTTTGGAGTTGTGAGTACTCCACCAAAACATCGCATCCATCTACTCTCTAGCTTTTCAATTGGTATCAGAGTTGGAAATTGATCAAAGAAGTTGATCTTATATATCTGTTCTAGATCCAATAAGGAGAGAGATGGCAAGTTCACGAGACTTATATTCGTATTTCAAGCCCGTTATGCTTAACTCTTCCAATTATGGTATTGGAAAGTTAAGATGAGAACCAACATTCGCGACATAGACGAAGACGCATGGAGAGCCATGAAGTATGGTTTGAATCCCCCAATGGTGATTGATCAAAAAGGAAAAAAGAAAGAAAAATCACTCGATCAATGGATGCCAAACGAGAGGAGACATTCAACTTAATAATGCAAAAGTGTTAGCGACTATGTTTTTCTTTGTTGATATGGATCAATTTTTAAAAACAAAAACAAGGGTGTGAATTGATAGAAGATGATTGACATACACTAGAAAAAATTCATTAAAGAACTCCAAGCGCGAAGATGCAAGATTGGTCATTCTTGAGCATCAATTTGAAAAAAATGAAATGGAAGAGAATGCGAATGCCAAAAAAATTAGTGGAAGACCAAATGCCTTAGCAAACGAAACACATGTATTTGGAAAACCATATGAAGGAACAAAACTTGATAAAAAGCTCTTCTAATCTCTATCTAGAAGTTTTATGTTCAAAAGGCGGCTATGAACATGTTGCTCAATACCGACATCACAAGCTCCAAAGACATTGTAGGTATTCTATCAACATATAAAATGGAATTAAAATTGGAGAAAGGATCTACAAGTCAAGAATCAACACAAGGAATAGCTTAAAAGTTGTTGACAATATGACATAAATCGATGGAATAACTGAAGTGAATCATTGTTGGCGAAAAAGTTCAACAAATTTCTGAAAAAAGGGCAACGAAGAGGACTCTTCAAGACAAATAAGGCACTAAATTAAGGAAAAACCAAAATACAATAATGTAAAGGGTATGGAAACACAAAATACATGTGCTTAGGTATTCAAAAGAGAGAATCTATGAAAACTTTGAATACAACAAAGTGTTTCAATTTTCAAGGTTATGAAAATAGAAAGAATGAGTGTATTGAACTGAAAAAATAAAGCAAATCATATATGAAAGATTCAAAAAAAGAAAGCGATAAGGAAGAAATTACAAGATGTGTAATGTTTTTCAGATGACAATAATGATGATCTAACAATGGGAGAACTATATGAAAAATGTGTCAAAATGAGTTCATCAACATCAAGATTCTTAAAGAAAAGGAAATTACAAAGTCTTACATAAAACTTCACTACAAAAAGCAAGCTATTTCCAACGGACATATCTGCTGAAAATGGCTAAATTTCAGTTGGTAATGACCTTTTTCAACGGATTCCAATCGATTCCTGACCATTGAGAAATGATCGTTGAAAGATCAAATCCGCTATGATTTCCAACGATATTTCAACGGATAATATCTGTTGATAATTTTCAAGGGAACGTAACATGTATTTCCGTTTAGAGCATCAATGGGTTTCTGTTGCAAGTTTCAACAAATATCCGTTAAAACTATTCCACGGGCATCCATTGATAGTTTGCAATGGGCATCCGTTGGAAATCTGTAACGGGAATCCGTTGAACTTGTAAGCGGGAATTTGCAACGGATACTCGCTGGAAAAGAAATGACGAGAATTTAAAAATATTCCAACGGATGCCCGTTGAAAATTTTGTTCTTTTATCAACGGGCATCAGTTGATAGTTTGATGAATTTAATTTAATATTTATAAATATATAAATTTTATACAAAATTAAAAAATATATTTTCTACATTTCATCTAAATCGGTATCGTCATCTTCATCCCCGTACTCGACGTTGTTGCCCCCGTCGGTGGTAGTGGCTGATACGGTCAACTGATCATTAAATCAATTATACTCTCTATATGACGCATATGTGCTCGCATTTCTTGAAGCCTAGATTGTGTTTCTCGAACAATATCTTGTGTTGCTTGAAGAGTATAATGCGTTGTTCGAAGAGTGGTCTCAAGCTGCTCAATGTATCTTTCTTGCGTAAATGTCTCTTGTACCGTGAGGGTACCGTCGTGGCATCCTCGACGATATCTTCTTGTAGAGTAGGCCGTGTATATGCTCTTTATATGGTCTAACAGACTGGAATATAAAACCAATTATTGTTATCATATGTCGATTAAAAATATTTATATAATTAAAGAATTATTATAGTAATAATGTTATTGTATACCTCTAAATGAATTTTATCATTTTATAAAAGACTAATATCGTTAGGAGTTGAACTGATGGTTTGTTATTACTGTGTGATTTTCTCCATCACATATTTCACCGTCTACTCTGTTCGGGGCTCAAAAAGTTTAGGTTCGTCGATCTGTTCTCCGATGAAGGGTTATTTCTTGGCGTGAGTCTCAACGACCAATTCAAAAAGAGTCGGTTCTCTTCCTATTCCTTTCATCTATAATATTATAAGAATATGATTAGTTAACAATTTAAATAAAAATAATTTGAAATTATAAATTTAATACTTCTTACCAATTCTTTTTTCATTTCGAAAACGACTTCGATCTCGAGGTATGGCGATGTGGACAATCCTACCGAGAACTGTTCATCGTACTGAACATATTTTTGCCTTCTCATTTTTGGTCTTGAAGTCCGCTGACTCCTAATATTGGACAAGTTGGTTGAATACATCGTCCATTGTCCTTATCAGTTTGGCGTTCTTCTTATAATAGTTGCGATTGGTGTTGTTTATCATCAAGCACAACCGAGTTTACCTATCGCACATCCAAGCGGTATAGATACGCAATATGCCCTTCTTCTACCATCTATATGCACGCTACAATCGACGCAGTATTAATTTATTTAAATTAATTTATGAATGAATTCGATAAAATAGTTGAGTTAATTTTTATGTTAAATACACTTACGGTAAATGTACAGCACAATTGACGAGGTATAACTTATGGCATCACCTGTCAGAAATAATAAAATCACTTTCTTTCTAGCAAGAGTCCTCTTTTTTCTCATCTCTTTCAAATAAAAGAAAATTAATTAATATTTTAAATAAAAATTCATTAAAAATTATATAACACAAACGTTTCTTATCTTCTAAAAAACAATTTCAATGCCTTGATTTTATGAAATATAATCGAAGTGTTTCTTCTTCTTAATTTTTGAGGGAACGGAATCATTTCTGTTTCTCCTCATATATTTATTTCATATTCCACAGATGGTTTAACGAATTATCCCATATATCTTGATTGGTAGCTCGACAGCTCGCCTTCGTCCAATTTTGATGTTCATCCTCACCTTCTCTATGCACAATCATCTCAACCGTACGACATCAGTTTTGTCTCTTTTTCCATCACTTCATTCCATTTTACCGAACTAGTGGAGAGGAAAAAACTCCACTGTGATGCTCAATCGGGGAGAAGGGAGGCTCATCGAGGAGAAAGAAGAGGCTTAGCGAGGAGATAAAGGACGTAGGAAAGATATAGAAGGTGTATGAAGAACAAGTGTGGGAAAGAGAAGGGAATTGCAAGACAAGTGAGACAAGATGGAGATTCAAGGAAGGAGAGATGAGGTAAGGCCACATCGACGATGACATCAGAGAAGAGATAAACAATAAAAAGAAAGGATTTTGTTATTTAATATTTTTACATATTACATTGTCAAGTTTTTATATTTAATTTTCAAGAGTTATTTTGTAATTTTATTATGTTGGAAGTTTTATTTAATATTTAAATTAAAAGATTATTTTATAATTTAATAATTTTTTAGATAGCTTTAAATTTAAATAAAAATCAATTTTGAATCTTAATCTTCATAAATATTGATTTTAGTACTTGAATTTAGATCAATTGATATATCTATTTTCGGAACATATTCGAAAATAATTTTGTGTAATGTCGATCTTGTGGATTGTGTATAACATTTCCTTAATTTATCAAATATTAATAGTTGTATTAAAAAAACATTATAATTATGTCCATTCTGTTTCAACGTCTTCTTAAGCACAGATGTATTCTCAATCTATGTCAGTTATTGCGAGAATCGTTTCTCGATTGTCTTTATCAATGAAACGTATGAGGTCTGGGTGATCGGTTTGCAATGTATCTTCTTTCTATTTTTTGTTTAGAGCTTCTCACGATCTAATTTTATCTATACCCACCACTCATCTATTTGACATTTTTAATGTTGTTGGATATGTACGTAACATGCTTGATCTGTTGTGAAGAATTGACATATTTTCCATATTGTCGTGTTAATGTTAATTACTTCCCATCGATATTTTCGTGTACCACGTCCTATGGTTGGATCAAACCACTAACATTTAAAAATCATTATCTTCAATCCAACGTGATAAAGATATTTCACCTATAGGATTTTGTGTAAAATACTGTAGATGAGGATATGTACCCATTACTTCTTCATCAAATATCTTGTAATGAAAGTATATCCACACACACACACACACACAGACACACACACATGTGAATTAAAATATCGGTAGTAATCATTTTGTACCTTTCAAAAGGTAATAACTCTTGACAATTTAATAGTATATATGTGTGGATGTGATTATACTCTTTTGGTGTTAGCCAATATTCTTGGGATTTTCCTCCAGAGTATGTCCAATTGGTGTAAAAATCTTAGGAATTGCACCAAATTCAATATTATATTGATATATATATTTTTTGTGGGATCATCTTCTGATCTTCTCTATTTCATCGGAATGTGTGACTCAAAAGAAAATGTGCTGAAGTATGTGATTCTTCCAACAAATATTTTCTAAAATATATCCTAACCGCTACTTTGTTTTCTGTATTTTTCTATAGATGAAAGAAAAATCTTTCAAAAGGATACATCTATCTCAATTGAACTAGGGCATCGAGTATTGCCTCATCTGGTAAATATATTGGTAAATATTTCATGACATTGAAGAAGAAATGCAGAAAAACTCTTTACACAGAGTATAATACTTCATAGATATATCTCTAAAAATATGTTAATATCTTATCGCACATCGTGAATGTTCCGTGGTAATAGCTCAGCAAATGCAATTGGAATGAGTAGCTACATGAAAACTCGAACCCATAATATCCACACATCGAGCAATATATAGGTTTTTTTCCGAATCCAATAGATTGAAAAATCAGCGTGCCTCATTTTTAGGAATCTCTTCACGCGGTTCCTCAATAACACCCGGAAAAGCATCCGAGAACATTTTCACATATGGAGTGGTCGTCGACGTTTGATAAATAACTTTTTCATTTCTTTCCATTTCTCGTGCTTCTTGTACACTATCTGTGACACCACAATTTTCGTTGTGAAATAACTAAATTTTGTAATTCTCTATGAGTCCCATCTTGTAAAGGTGTTTGCAAACAATTGACTTTGATATTTTATGTTTTTGCATCTCTTGTAGGGACATAACATTGTCCCGCGTTCTTGGCATAAAGGTTGCATTGATAAAAAACTTATGATCTGTTCTAATCCATGTAAAAATTCTTGAGTATGAGTTTTGTTATACCAATTTGTAACACCCATATCCCGAAACAACCTCGAGACTAGAAATTTCCACCATCACCTCCAAGAGGTGGCTACACATGTCATCGCTCAAACACAATTACATAATAAAAGTAATACTCTTAATTTAAATTGAGAATGGTCCGAACCATATAGCGGAAGAAAACGTATAAAATCATAATAATAATAAATTTTAAATGTATAATAAAGTTTATCGAGACCTCATGTACACCTCTCTCATAAGTCCATTGTAACCTCTGTTACTGCAGCTCAACCTCTGTGATTTTCGTCCTTGCTATAACCTGCCTATCCACGATAGCCCACAAAGGGGTGAGTACGAAGACGTACCCAGTGAGATCAATACATGCACGCACTCTATACCACGTATTCTCCTACTCTCGAATGAGTATCCACACTCTAAGACTAGTGCCAGAACGAATCATAACATATAGAGTCCACACGACTCTAGCTCGGGCATATACTCGTAAAGTCCAAAGGACCCAACACATTGAAGATCTCGCAAGGTCACAACAACATACCCTAGCCATCAGTACAATACAACGCTTCGTCACTCAATGGTTACCACAACCCGAACACGGTACGACGCTGATCCTGATCCAAGTGTTACAATACTAACATCGTCAACCTGATACTCTTCACATATAAACTCTCACCGATACACTCTATCAACTCGATTGAGTATCCTAAGTCTAATACTAGTACCACACAGGATCATAACACAGAGATTCCACACGACTCTAGCTCAGACATACGCTCACAATATCTCGCAAGGTCATAACGTACCCCAGCCATCAGTATACTACGATATTCTGTCGCTCGAAAGGTTACCATAACCCCAATACAGTATGACACTGGCAGATCCATTGATCTGACTAACTCGACGCTCCGTCACTCGAAAGGTTACCAAAACCCCAACACGGTATGACGTCAACAGATCCACTGATCTAACTAACTACAACGCTCTGTCGCTCGAAGGATTACCATAACCCCAGCACGGTACGATGCTGGCAGATCCATAACTCGATGCTCCATCGCTCAAAAGATTACCATAATCCCAACACAATATGAAGTCGGTAGATCTGCTTATCTGACTAACTATAACGCTCCATTGTTCGAAAGTTTACCACAATCCAGAAGTACGACACCGACCCTGATCCAAGTGTCGCAATACAAACATCGTCGACCCGATACTCCTCACATGACATCTCTGAGCGAAACGCTTGCAAATGCCTTCTTCCGAAGGTTGGAATGTGAAATCACTCGATCCAGCACACTAGGCAAGATTTTCACTCGACTTTATCACCGAACCTAGAATATCCACATTCTCCGATCTCGACACTTGGTCGAATGTCAATTTTCCAAATCATATGCAACCACTCTAATTTCACCAAAATCAAATCATATATATGCCATCAATCATAATTTGATGATTTTAGGCTCGAGTCCGTGCTTCACCTATATCCTCTCAATTCCTCATTATTAATTTCCTAAACATTTTGTTGTAACAATATCTCATTTTAAACATAAGAATTTCTCCATAATAAAGCACAAAACCAACTTTGATGAAAAAAATATCATCATCTTAATTTTCCACGACAACTTTATGATTCATGATGGTGTTACCAACAACAACACGAATCAGATTTTTCTCTATTACAGATCCATTCAATTAATCAATATCCAATATATAAATCTTCAATTTGAAGAAATAATCATAAGAAAATATTTAGAGATCTACCATAATCCCGATTAAAACTCACCACGAAGAACACAACGTTTATTCGTTGAACCATCCGTGGACTACAAAATGCATACATGAGGAGAAATAGAAATGATTCCCTTCCCCTAAAAAATTAAGAAGAAGAAACGCTTCGACTGTATTTCATATATTCAAGGCATTAAATTTTTTTATTTTAGAAGATAAGAAAAATTTCTGCTATATCATTTATAAACACTACAAAAAAACACGCAATTTCCAACGGACCGGACAGCGGATCCGTCCGTTGCTACGAAATGGAAACGGATTGTAACGGTTTTACGAGAACTTTCAACGGGCACAAATCCGTCGGAATCCATTACAAATTTCAACAGACGTTTAACGGATAGCATACGTAACCTCGTCCGTTGCAATCCGTCGTAATTTTTAACGGAATGTTAATGGATTTCTTCCGTTGGCCCCGTACGTTGGAAGTCCGTTAGAACCCGGGGAAAAATATTTCAACGGGCATCCGTTGATAAGTGTAACGGATTCCGTTAAAAATTGCAACGAATGCCCATTGAAATTGTTAATTTCGAGGTTTACCGGTGGAAATAAATTCACGTGAACTTGCAACGGACATCCGTTGCAATTTCCAACAGATATCCATTGAAAATTGCACTATTTAGATCTAAACCAAAAATCTCATCAAACCATCAATAACAAACATATTTTCAACAAAATATCGTCTTCTTCAAATAGAGATAGATATAGATCGAGAGAGTGAACGTATAGAAGAAAAGATCCTATAACCGAAGAGATTACATAAGAATTCTTACACGGATTGGAGCAATTCATACGTTTTCCATCGATGCAACATTTGTGTCAAGAATGCGGGACAATGTTATGTCCATGCAAAAGATGCAAAAACATAAAATATTGAAGTTAAGAAATTTTTTGCAAACATCTTTACAAGGTGGGTTTTGTTGAGAATTACGGAATTTTTTTTTTCACGGCGAAAATTGCGGCGTTAGAGATATTGTGAAAGATGCACAAGTAGAAAGAAATGAAGAAATTATTTATGAAGTATCAACGACCAATACATATGTTGAAATGGTGTCAGATGCTTTTCCTGGAGTAGTTAATGAAAAAACGCATGAAGAGATGTCGAACATCGATGCACGTCGATTTTTCAACCTATTGGCTTCAGCGAAACAGCCTATATATGAAGGTTTTCGTGAAGGTCAGTCTCGCTTATCTTTATTTTCAAGATTGATGAGTATAAAAACAAACTACAATGTTACTGAAAATTGCATGGATTCATTTTGCAAAACCATGCTTGAATATCTACCGGAAAATAATCAAGCTCCCGAGACATACTACGAAACAAAGAATGTGTTAAAAGATTTGGGAATGCCACGTGAGAAAATTGATGTTTGTAGAAATAGTTGCATGTTGTTTTGGGGAAATGATAAAGACTTATTGGAATGCAAGTTTTGCGGTGCAAGCAGATTCCGGCAAAAAAAACCATCATCAAGTAAATATGTACTGTACAAGAAAATTTTCTATATGTCTGTAGCAAACATGTTGAGAAGGTTATTTGAATCGAAAAACCGCCGTGGAAATGAGATGGCACACAGAACACTCGACGACTGAAGGTATAATGAAACATCCATCGGATGGTAAGGCTGGGAAATATTTCAATGAAATATTTCCCGAGTTCGCGTATGAAACAAGAAATGTTTATCTCTTCCTGTGCACGGATGGTTTTAGTCCATATGGACAATCTGGAAGTCAATATTCTTTATGGCCGGTGATTTTTTCTATGTATAATTTGCCTCCTGAGATGTGTTTGAAAAGCGAGGTAATGTTTCTGACGTTGCTGATTCCAAGACCAGAACATCCGAAGAAAACTTTCGATATCTTTTTGCAAACCTTAATTCATGAATTAAGACATTTGTGGAACGAAGAAATTCTTGATTGTGATGTGAGTACGGAGCAAAATTTCACATTGAAAACGATCTTGTTATGGACAATTAGCGATTTTCCTGCCTATGGAATGTTATATGGATTGAGCACGCACGAAAGATTGGCATGTGCATGTTGTATAGAGGATACAGATTCATTTCGACTAGTACATGGTAGGAAACCATGTTGGTTTGTTTGTCAGAGAAGATTTCTTCCTCGTGGGCATGCTTTCCGGAAAGAAAAAAACATTTTTGAAAGAACGTGGTACAAAAAGAAGAGGCACCGTGCATGTAAAGTGGAACACAACTCCTTTAAGAAAGATTGAACACAATGGGTGATTTACAAGAATCCGTAGAATACGGTAAAGATTGTGGGCATCATAAACTAAGAGACCAAGGTGAATGACATAACTGGTATAAACATAGTATCTTTTGGGAACTACCATACTGGAAATCATTGATATTATGTCATAATTTAGATGTTATGCATATTGAAAAGAACTTTTTCCATAATATCATCAATATTGTTTTGAATGTGGCGGTAAAACTAAAGATAATATACAATCAAGAAAAGATTTGAATGCAATATGCCGACGATCTAAGTTGGAATTAAGAGATGGAAGGTCACATGTCCCAGTATTCAGATTATCTGGTCCGGCGAAAACGATATTATTAAAGTGGTTAAAAGAAGATGTTAAGCTTCCAGATTGATATGCATCGAAAATTTCTTGGTGTGTGGATATTGTTGGTTCGAGCCTGATCGGGTTGAAAAGTCACGATTGTTAGGTTTTCATGCAGCAACTCATTCCAATTGCATTGCTGAACTCTTACCACGGAATGTTAACGATGTGCTATGCGGAATCAATATATTTTTAAGAGATATATGTTCAAGGAATTTAAAAAGTGATGACTTGGAATTAATGAAAAACAATATCTCTAAAGTATTATGTGCATTGGAAAAAGTTTTTCCGCCTTCATTCTTCGATGTCATGGAGCATTTGCCAATACATTTACCAGATGAGGCAATACTCGGTGAGCCAGTTCAATTCAGATGGATGTATCATTTCAAAAGGTTTTTCTTTCATTTAAAGAAAAAAAATCAAAAAATAAAGCAGCGGTCGAAGGATCTATTGTCAAACAATACTGGCTGGAAGAAATCACATATTTTAGCACATTTTATTTCGAATCGCATATTGAAACGAAAGAACGACGTGCAACGGATGATCACAAAAACTATCGGTATCAATATAATCCACAGTTTGGCATAATCCCTGAGATGTTTACACTGATTGCACGTAAAAGAGGTAAATCCGAGGAATATTGGTTAACACCAGATGAGTATAATTACGTCCACACATAAATACTACTAAATTGTCAAGAGTTATTACCGTTCAAAGGTACAAAACAATATTATTCATGATATTTGATGAAGAAGTATTTGGTACATATCCTCATCTAAATGCAAATGAACTCACAGACATGAAAGTTCAACATTATGGCTCGTGGTTGAGAGACTACGTAAGTACTTGTGTACACATCTATTAAAATTAATTGCATTTATTATAAAGTCTTCATTCGTTTTATTATACGTACAGGTGAAATGTTCTAATGAAAGACTTCCTACGTGGTTAAAAGATTTGGCTAATGGTCGTGCACGAAATGTCATGTGATGGCCAATCTTGTTTACTCGCGGCTACAAGTTCCACACGTACGAACACGGAAAATATAGAAGCACATTTAATTATGGCGTTTGCATTAATAGTGATATAGATGGTGATAACTTCTATGGTATTTTGCATCAAATCCTACAAGTGGAATATCTCAGTCTCGTTGGGTTGAAGGTGATGCTTTTTAAATGTCAATGGTTCGACCCAATCGTAGGACGTGGAATATGAAAAACCCGATGGGGAGGAATTGACATCAATCTGGCACGAAAATATGGTAAGTATGATCCATTCATCACAATAGATCAAGCAGATCAAATATGTTACGTGCAAATATCCAACAACATTGAAACATCGAAGAGAGGAGTGGTGAGCCGTAGTGAAGATCAAGCCATGAGGGATCATAAGCTCAGATGATAACGAAGATCCATTGCAACCCGATCATCCGCAGCCGATTCGTTTAATTGATACAGATTGCGAGGAGATTCTTGCAAGAACTGACATAGACGGAGAATTCATACGCGATTATGAAGATGTTGAACCGGAAGATACTGAAGATGAAAACAGAGATGAATTCAATGAACAATAGAAGGAAGACTTGCCAATCGATGAATCTACTGAAGAAGAAATGTAAATACAATAATGTGTATGATGTGTAATAATGTAGATGATGTGAAATGTACATGATGTGTAAAAATGTAGATAATGTGTAATCGAACAATCGAAATGTTAATACAATCGAATAATATATAAATGATGTTTAATGTTTTAGAACTTCATATTATCTAATACCAACGGGCATCCATTGGAAATATTAACGGATGCCCGTTGGAACACGAAATCGCCTCCGACACTTAGAAAAAATTTCTAAGTTTTTCATATTTCTAACGGGCATCCGTTGGAAAATTGTAACGGATGCCTGTTACAAACATACCAACGGGCATCTATTGGAAAGTGTAATGGTCGAAAAAATTCTAACGGGAATCCGTTAATGTTTGAAACGGATGCCTATTACAACTTTTGTAACGGGCTTCCTTTACAATTTGCAACGGATGCCCGTTGCAAAGTGTAATGATGCCTACCCAGTCTACAGAAATTTCCAACGAGCATCCGTTGGAAATTGTAACGGATGCCTGTTGCAAAGGGAGATGAGCCGCCATTTCGCCGTCCGTTGCCTCGGGAACACGCATTTCCAACTAACATCCATTGGAAAGACAGAACGTCGTGTCAATTAACTGCGTCCGTTGAGATGACGTATTTCTAACGGATGCCCGTTGGAAATTTATGTATATAAACCATTGAACGGTTTTATTTTCAACAGAAATAAAAACCTCAAAATTCTCCGAAACACTACATTTCACACAAGAACACATTTACAAAAACTAAATACGAAAAATGAGGGCTAGATGATTTATAAGATTGGGAGGGATGTTGGCTGGTTAGCAAGAGCTCCTCCCCCGCCTCCACCACCACCATATCGTCCTTCTTCACCAATATCGGCACCGCCGATACTTGATGAAGAGGACGATATGGTGGATATCGATTCCTTGATCGATAATTTCGATAGACATCCTACCCTTCAAATTATCGATCCCGAGCTGAGACATTATGGTAAAAAAATATTTATGATTTGCATTTATATTATTGTAAGTTATAAATATTATCTAAGTCTTTAATTTAATTTGCATGTTTGACGTGGATGATGTGCTAAAACACACGAACAACGACATCATCCAAGGGTCCTTACAGGACCAATTATATTATTCCTAGCAAGTTACGCCAGAAGTTGTACTCCACAGATGGTGGTGCACTTTTATCGTAAGTTTTAAATTACATTTCATTTAAAATGATTAGTTATATATGTTATAAAACTAATACATTATAAATTATTTTGCAGCGCGTATACAGATGGCGGAGAAAGGATACATTGCATATTTACACAGCCTGGGTGCGTGACATGCAGGCTCGGATGCGCCTTATGATGAACAACGAAAGCGCAACTACTACACCAAAAATCATAAACCGACATGGGAAACGGACGAGGTCTTCAATCAAATGATTAAACATTGGGATTCGGAAGATTTCAAAGCCAAGAGTGAGAAGGCCAAAAAATGTCGGTACGGCGAGAAGGTTCCCGAAGATGGTCCGCATCACCGTACTTCAGGATGTAAATCATTCTCGAAAAGGAAACAAGAATTGAGAAAATTTATTATTATTTATTTTTTACAATATTTATCTAATTAAGTTTATTTTATATTTAAGATGCAACAGATAGAAAGAGAACCGACTCTTCTTGAACTGGTATTGGAAACCCACGCCAAGAAGAAGCCGGATGCGGAGAAGAGATCGACGAACCCGAACTCGTCGATCTTCGAGCGGAGAGAACCATGAAAGCTGTGATGGACAAGATCACACAACAATCACAAGCTTGCGGTTCAACTCCCGATGAGCTGAGTCCTTTACAAAACGACAAAATTTATTTAGAGGTAAAAACTTATTCTTTTATTTTTCGATTATTCATAAAATATTTTGTAAAAATCTAACTCTAATTTTGTTTGTCTTATAGTCGGTGAGACCGTATAAGGGGCGTCTATACAGTCTTATGGCACTTCAAAAAGATATCATCGAAGACGCCACGACGGTACCTCCCGCGGTCCAAGAGAGCTACACGCAACAACGACGGATCGAGGATCTCGAAGCACAACTTCGAAAATCTCGAGCCCAAGTGGCGCAACAAAAATCCCAAATACAGCAGTTGGAGAGCGTCATTGAGTTGCTATCCAGCTAGGTGAGGGGATCAACGCCGCGGTAAGAAGCGGGTCTCGATTCGGATGCAACGCCGTCTAGAGGTGGTGGTGATCGGGGAGTTGATATCGGCACAACCGATCTAAATGAAATATAATAGGATTAGTTTTAGTTTTAATGTTTTATGTAAAAAACTTTAATATTTTAATTAAAAACGTTTTTATTTTAAAAAATATTATTATTATTTTTTTTATTTTTTAACCAAATTTCCAACGGATACCCGTTGCAATTTCTAACGGGCATCGGTTGGACGCTGTATTCTCGCCAAATGGTAACGGACGTCCACGTGTTAGAAATTTTAAATCCCGTTCATTTTTCCCGCATGGATTGCAACAGACGTCCGTTAAAACTTTTTAACCAACATCCATCACCTGTTTTCAACGGGCGTCCGTTGCACATTTGTAACGGGCATCCGTTACAAACTATTTCAACGGGCGTCCATGATAACATTTCAACGGCGTTATCCGTTGGCCGTCCCGTTACAATTTTGCAATGGATCTCGATTTGCAACGGATCTCGATTTGCAACGAGCGATTCCTAACGGCCGCGAATCCGTTGCTGTCCGTTGGAAAACGCGTTTTCCAAAGGATTTAAGGTGTTTCCCAACGGATTTGTCCGTTGGAAAACGCCTGTTTTTTTGTAATGAAAATAGAAGGGAGAACTTAACTTATGAATTTTTTTTATGATTATTTTAACTGAGTATTTTTACGTAAGTTTTAGACGCATTGTTTAGGGATTTATGAGAGAGTGGTTAGGGAGTATCATTCTCTAATCTATAACTATTGTGTGAATAGATTTAGGCGGTTCACGCACAAAATTGTGTGGTATATGATATGGAATTCAGTTTCAAGACAAGTACTATATTAAAGGGAGGTTTGAGTCTATATGCCGAGGTATTCTCACGAAACACTGAGTTATACCGAGTGACCGATTGATAATTTAATATTAAGTCACTTTGAAAATGTGAAAATTTTCCCAAAAGGCCGTGTCCATCTACTCTCTATAACTTTTTTTACATATGTTTGTAATGAACATTAAAGCATAAAGGAATTGATCTTTATCAAGCTTTAGAAGTTTATATGTAAAATTCAAAAGGGACTAAAGAAGACAAAACATATTAAAGATCCTCCAATTCTCTATCATTCAAAGGTAAAATGATATAATAAAAAATACAAAACATGAAATAAAACTACATGTGTATATAGTATCAAACTTTAATAAGATTTTGCAGTGATCGAATTTGAAAAGGCTTGAAGAGTGTTCATATCAGCTCTGTATTGTTTTTGAGTAAACTCAAGAAGCATAGGCCAAGTGAAATCAGGGTATTTTCTTGGAGTAATACTGTTCATATCCAAAAGCTCACTTGGTGGCTTCACCACTCTATCTTTCTTAGGGCACAAGAAGAAAGCAAGTGACTTCCTTGCACTTTCGCTGTTCACCACCGCTCTATGCAAGCAACTCTTGTATTTCCCGTTCGATAAAGCCTGCGATATATAAGAGTTCTGTTATTCTATTGTATATTAAGAGAGGGAGAGAATGAAGGGTTACGGTTATCCTTAATTTATGTACTCGTAATTTATAATTATAGTGAAAATCATTGGAAAAACATGAGAAGAAAACATTACCATGAAAGT
This sequence comes from Gynandropsis gynandra, assembly GCA_036759665.1. Lineage (NCBI taxonomy): Eukaryota > Viridiplantae > Streptophyta > Magnoliopsida > Brassicales > Cleomaceae > Gynandropsis > Gynandropsis gynandra. The sequence continues at coordinate 58,699,914 of CM071863.1, forward strand.
ATCACCGATGTTTACTACAAAGGCCTTGGGGTTGGGACGAATGGAGCGCCACTGGTTATCGACATAGACTTGAAGGCCTTCGACATTGTCTTGATAAAGGATTGTAAGAGAAGTAGGATCACAGTGAGGTCCAGTTCCAAGGGTAAGGTCTGGTTTTTTGCATCGAGGGTAGTAATTGAGACGCATTATCGAATCGTTTTCTTCGAAGAACTCTCTGAAATACTCTCTTTTTATGCCTAAACTTAGCCCTAGAAGCTCCATTATCTTAAGCGACAGAGAACTCATCTCCTCACAGTATTTCTGATAAACTTTCCTGCGAATGCAACAATAAACATGGCAAGATCAATTTTTAGGAGCATAAAACAGACATAGTTTGTCTTTTTTAGTACTGTAAACCGGTTATTTGGTTCGGTTTACTGGTCGAAGAACGGTATACCGGTTATCAAGTCCCCATCAAGATGAAGACAAAAAAAAAAAAACAGAGCAGGGACCAAAAACGCTTTGTTTCCCTTTTTTTTTGTGTTATGTGTGCATTTCTGGGAAAATCTACGTACCCAAATAGCTCAAACTCTTGTCCCAGTTCACTGCGGAAGTAATCTTGAACACTCTTGGAATGGTTATTCTCATTCGTAAATCGAAAAGAAAGTGTTTCTTTCCATGGAAGATTCGAATTGAAACGACCAGTGAAGCTACTAGCGTAGCCCCAACTCTCACCGGTCTTTCTCGCCGCTTTGTGCTTCTCAGAGAGAGGCATGTTGAAGAAGAGATCTGTGTACTTCTGAGCATTCGATATTAGTTCTTCATTGACGCCATGATTGACGACAAGGAAGAAGCCGTGTTTCTTACAGGCTTCGCCCACAAGCCTTGAAGCTTCAAGAGTGGAAGAAGCAGATGGGTCGTTGTTGGAGAGGAAGTCAGTGAGATCGATGAAGGGTACATCCAGTTCGATTGCATCAATGGAGTTTTGTTCATTTTCAGACCAAATGAACTGTTTTGGGATGTCGGCGTTGAGGTTAAGGAGAGAATGGTTGAATTGAATTTGATCATTGTCATCATCACCATGATCATCATCATGATCATGTTTTCGTTTTTTTTCTGTGATGCGATTTATCCTCATTTTCAAAAAGAAGAATAAGAAGGCGAAGAAGGAGAAGACCATGAAGAACATCTTGAAGAAGAGGAAGAAGAAGTGAAAGTGGCCTTTGTTGGGGTGCAATCGGAACAATGATCTCTCCAAGTCTACATATAAGCAAGCCATGTTCTAAAAGAGTCCGCTAGTTGTCTTTATTTTATTTTTTACTATAATATTCATTTCCCAAAATTCATTAATTTTGATATTATCCAATTCTAGTATTTTATTTTTCAAATTAGAAGAATTACATTGAAATGTTATAAAATCTTGCGTCGTTCAATTTCTATAACGACGCAAGATTTTATAACATTTCAAGTTTGGTTTTTATGTTCCTTAGACTTTCTACTATGTTTATGTTTCTTTACAGACGCATGAGCGAGTAGTTTGTTTGTTCTAGGAGAAGGGATTAGCCCTTGGCTATCCCGAGACCGCTTTTGATCTATTTTGAATGCATCTTCCCGTTTTAGTTCATCTATTCTTTATCTGAGTTCTTGAATTTACTTGTGTTTGCGATGGCCACGTAGATGCATGTGTTAGGGGTTAGGAGAAGGACCGAAAGGAGAATTCTAGTCTTGGAAGGTCAGGTTTAGAACAACCGAGGTTAGGCCACGAAAGTAGGGTAGCAACGGTTGAGGGTGAACGGGCGAATCACAGAGTTTATGGGTTTAGTTCAAGGTGTCAGCCACGAAAGTAGGGGGCAGCTTGTCTAGATCACGTGTCTATGCCTTGAGAGAGGGTAGATATCATGTTAGGATCGTCTGCCTTAGATAGCTTTAACTGGGATTGCATGATAGATAGGTTGATCGTGTGTTTCGGTAGTCTTGTGGTGAAACCGGTTTCCTAGGACGTTTATCTCATCGTTAGAACCCCAGTAGTTTAGTTTACTTTCAGTATTTTATTCTTCATCACCACTCTTTCGTTAGCAAGTTTGATTCGTAGTTCGGGTTTAGGTAGCATTGCGTAGTCTCTGTGGGATCGACACCTAAAATACTACACACGTGCCGTGCACTTGCGGGTAGATTAGGTTATATTTAACTCTGATACGCATCAACGTATCTCGCTTCTTCCACCTAACCACATCATAAGAACGAACAAAAGCAAGACCAAGTTAGAAACTGGTGGACCCAAACGCCATTATATATGATAAAGCAATAAGAGATTCAAGCTTACTTGAAGGTTTAAGAGCAATGGGACTTGGATCTCTTCGACTTTGGCAGCCAGAGACAACAAGAACTCCACATCCTATTTCGCCAAAAGCTAATTAATCATAACTTTTTGTTTTAAACATCCCAGTTTAGGCCTAGCTTGTCCAAGGGAACCACAAAATTGGAACAACTTTAAATCGATTATACCATATCAATTACAAAGGAATAAAATTTTATTTGGCTCATCTACGCACATGAAATCAAGGAATATCTAAAAGTCGTTCCAGCTAAGCACTAACAACAACGACAACATGATATGGACTAAAACACAAAAGAGATACATTTCTAGTGACATACACGAGAACGTAAAGCAGAACACGTAAATTTGACACAAATCGGGTTTCTTTCATTTCTAATTTGAAAAATAAAATACTAGAATTGGATAATATCAAAATTAATGAATTTTGGGAAATGAGTATTATAGTAAAAAATAAAATATGTGGTATTAATGATTATTAATATGTGGTATTAATGATTATTAATACCACATATTTATAGAAATTGAACGACACAAGATTTTAATTCGAAAAATTTGGTATTAATTAGATCATGTATTCTAAGATTCTACAAATTACTAATTTGTAATTGGGATGAGAATATCTTATCACCTTATATTTGTATTTAAAAATTTAAAGTATAATACAAAAGCAAGAGTAACTATTTGGAATATAAAATCTAATTACTTTATACATTTATTGTAAATCCCTTAGAGTAGTAAAATATTATCTTTATATATTTTTTTATCTTTATCTTTCTTGATTATTTTGTTAATTAGGTAGGTATTGATTGTGTATTATAAATACACATCTATTTAGAAGATTTTGAATCAATTTTAATCATAAAAAAATTCATTTTTCCCATTTCTCCTCTTTGGTAATATGGTATCAGAACTGATTTTTTTAGGCAAAGAAACCTTCCCCTTCCTCTGTTTTAGGGTTTTCCTTCCCCTGCTCTTTCCTTTTCACATAACAATTTTTTCTCTTCGGCTCTATCTTTCGCTGCAATCTTCGGTTCCATCTCTCGATGTAATCTTTCTCAACTTGTTCAGTTTTCATTCTTCTTCTTCTTCTGCGTTTTCTAGGGTTCCCCTGTTGTCTCTTTTTTCTTTCGCAGAACCCGCCTGTTGCTCAGCTCTTTCTTTCGCTGCATCTTCTTCTTTTTCGTCTCCTTAATTTTGTCGGTTTCTTTCTTTCTCGGCGTCTTCTTCTTTCTTTGTGATTTCTGTTGCTTTCAGCCGAGTTGATTTCCATTTCTGTTGCTTCTCGGCTCTTTGATTTCTGGTTTCGTCGGAATCTTTCTACTGTTTCGTCGGAATCTTCTGTTGTTTCTGTTGCTTCTGTTTTCGCCGAGTTAATTCCATCTTCGAGTCATCTCTTTTCATCTGTTTTTGCCGATTCCACAATGGCAACACACCAAGAAAGTCCAGAATCATCTTCTATTTCTACCATTTCTTATCCTTACCAGAATCCACTGTATCTCCATACCATCGACAACAGTTGTATCTTGTTGGTATTCGACAGACTTACTGGCGAGTTGAATTACATCACTTGGAAAAGGTCGATGACGATGGCTCTAAATGGATGTAACAAACTGGGATTCGTGTCAGGTAAGATTCTTGAGCCTTCTTCGAATGATTCTGAGTATGAAACTTGGAACAGGTGTAATGATATAGTCTGCTCCTGGATCATCACAGTCTGCAAAGATATTGCAGATAGTATAGTCCATACGCGACATGCCTTCGAAATTTGGACAAATCTAGATGAACGTTTTAATCAGAACAATATGCCTAGGATTTTTGGATTGGAACAGGAACTTCAGAACCTACGACAAGGATCTCTCGACCTGAATGCATATAATACCAAACTTATAACCTTCGATTGACCCGAAATCTATGGAACTTAAAACAGAGTTTTACGAGCCATCCAAAAAAATAATAATAAACAGGCAAGAAATGCAAAATCCATCAAAACGAGAGATTAACCAAAAAATACCTGATTAGTAGACAGTGCAGTGGCATGATACTCGTGCATAACATAAGGAGTTCTCAACCCCTTGGAACCCGGCCATTACAGAAAACCAAAGTCTTCTTAACACCAATCTGACCAATATTTCCCTTCCGTTTAATCTTTCGGTCGACTCCCGTAGCTTTCCAGTATCCAGATTTCGTGGTCCTCTTCGTGCCTCTCTTCTTTGGGTTCGTGTTATCCCTCGGAGAAAAGAAATACCATACGGGATCCTTCGAACTGATCTTCGATTAACCTGCGAAAACAAAAACCTAAGACCCTGTCGGTGATTTGATCACAGAGGCAAGGAAATTGAAGTCGCAAAGATACTCACAGGGCAAATCCCAAGGATCGAATTCGTAGATTTCAATTTCGCTACCCATAATTTTGTTGGTGAGGTAAAAATCTACGAGCTCCTCATCAGTCGGATGGAATCTGTAACCCACAAGACGCTCCATTTTCTTACGGATTGAGGATCAGAACTCGAATATCGTAGTATCGGAGAGCTAAACAAAGTTCTCTAGGGTTTCAGAGCGGGTTATGGCGCACCATTTCACTACCGAGATCATGGGAGCAAGAAGTTTTTTACACATTTACTGTGAAGAGATCGTGGGAGAGATCGTGGGTGGAGAGAAGGGCAACGTTCAATAAATGGAATACAGTTGAAGAATTTCCAGTTTGTACTTGCCAGAATTGTTCTTGCAACTTATCCTCCCAACTACAGTGCAAGGAAGAACGTAGGTACCTTATCAAGTTTCTTATGGGATTAAACGATTCATATACCTTAGTTCGTTGCCAAATATTGCTTATGGATCCTCTTCCTTCAGTTTCTAAAGAATTCAACCTAGTTATCCAGGATAAACAACAAAAACATATCTTACCTCAACCTGATGCTATAGTTTTCCAGAAAACCACAAACAATCCATCTCCATCTCCTTACCATGGTAGTAGACCTAGAAACCATAATCCAAATAATCGACCCAATAAACCTCGACCTACTTGTTCGTATTGTGGACTTATAGGACACCTTCTAACCAAATGCTATCGCCTTCATGGATTCTCTCCAGGTTACGAAACCACAAATTCCAGACCTCGACCTCCTTCACCTACTGGTTTTACACCTCGAATCAATACAATTCCATTTTGTCCCATTAGTACCCATCTTCCACCTTTAACCACTCATAACACCACCATACCATCTTCTGGACTTTTAACCCCTGCTCAGCTTAGCCAAGTGGTTTCTCATCTCCATCAACTTCAAACAATATCATCTTGTACAAACTATGGCAAAAAATCCGCATTCACCAACACTTCCACTTCCATTTCAATACCACCTTCTATTGGTAATATTACTTCCTCCTACTATTTGTTTCCTTTATTAAATAACAACATTTCTTAGTCAAACTCTTGGATAATTGATACTAGTGCCAGCAATCATGTATTAACAATTTTACCATGTTTTCTCATACTTCTCCAGTTAAAAACATCTCGGTAACTTTGCCAAATGGTATTAATCTTTCTGTTTTACATATTGGTACAGTTTGCCTATTGCCTATTCTTACCTTATATAATGTCTTTTATATTCCTAATTTTAAGTTTCATCTCATTAGTGTAACTTCACTCACTATTAATTCTGGATTAAAGCTAACTTTTACATCTTCTTCTTATATTATATAGGACCCTACTTGGGACTTGATGTCATTGCATAGCATAAACGGATGGAGAATTTTCGTCTTCTCGTCTTCTGTGTAAATGAGAGACATGAATCACTATGTGACAAAATGTTTCTTGAGATAAAGATTTTATTACCATCTTTTTGATGATTTCAAGGTGTTTTTCCAATGATTGGGAAGGGTAGACTTTATCATAACCTCTATTTTCTGGATCATGTGTCTCATCATTTTTCTTTCTTGATGATTAGGCACCCCTCTAATGTTAAGGTCAACATCCTAAACGATTCTTCTTTCTATCCAGGTTTCTACATTTTCTAAGGACTTTCATTGTGAAATTTGCCCTAAAACGAAACAAAGACGTCTACTATATGTTTCAAATAATAATAAATCTACTATTCCTTTTGAACTTGTTCATATATATGTGGGACCTTTTTAAACATGAAACTGTTGAAGGTTATAAGTATTTTATGACATTAGTAGATGATTGTTCAAGAACAAAATGGATTTACTTCTTAAAACCAAAATCACAAGCTGAATTAATCTTTTCTAAATTCCTGATCATGATCAAAACACAAGTTAATCATAATATAAAATCAATTCGGACCGATAATGCCCCTGAATTGTTAATTGATAATCTTCTTTTTACGAATGGAATTTTACATTTTTTCTCATGCTCCTTTACTCCACAACAAAATTCTGTTGTGGAAAGGAAACATGAGCATTTACATAAAGTTGCTAGAGCATTATACTTTAATTCTAACGTCCCTTTAGTTTATTGGAGTGATTGTATTTCTACAGCATGTTATTTACTTAATAGAACACCAACGGCCATTCTTACAACAAAACACCTTACAAAATCCTAACGGATAAGTCTCCAACCTATTCTCATCTTAAAGTCTTTGGTTGTTTGTGTTATGTCTCAGCATATGAAAAATATAGACACAAATTGACTGCAAGAGCTCTTCCATGTGTTTTTCTAGGTTATCCTTTAGGATACAAGGGGTATAAAGTTTTAGAAATTTCTAGCAATAGAATTTTAGTTTCTAGAAACATAGTGTTTCATTAGAATATCTTCCCTTTTATGTCCAACAAAAATTTAGAACCATATCCTAAGTTTTTTTTTCTAATTCTGTTTTACCTAAACCTATTAAAGATCATTTTAAACCTTTTTCTGATAATATTTATATACCATCAACTAGTTTATCATCAATAGCCTCTGATATTGTTCTCTATTCCAAACCTAAACGAATCATAAAACCACCAAGTTACTTATCAGATTATTATTGTTACAATAGCATTTCAAACATTGACCATTCTAAACATACAACGCCTTACCCTATTTCTACTTTTGTTTGTTATAATAAACTCACTTCTGCTCATCAAAGTTTTACAATGGCAATATCTACAACATCGGAACCGAAATCTTTTCTCGAAGCAAGTAAGTCTCAAGAATGGGTTACTCCCATGCAATTGGAACCTTGATGCATTGTTAAAAACTGGTACATGGTCTATTTGTTCTCTTCCATCAAATAAAAATGTCATTGGTTTCAAATGGGTTTACAGAATTAAGTATAATTCAGATGGCAGTTTAGACAAATACAAAGCTAGGTTTGTATCTAAAGGCTTTACGCAAAAATAAGGAATAGATTATGTAGAAACGTTTAGTCCGGTTGCAAAAATGATTACAGTAAGACTTTTATTCTCTTTGGTTGCTTATTTTAATTGGATAGTTGATCAATTATACGTTTCAGATGCTTTCTTGAATGGAGATTTATCCAAAGAAATTTACATTTCATTATCCCAAGGATATCTTCTGAAATAAGGGGAGAAATTCCAACCTAATGTCGTTTGTCGTTTACATAAATCCTTTTATGGTTTAAAACAAGCTTCACATCAATGATATATGAAATTTTGTGATGTATTGTTAAAATCTGGTTTTATCCAATCTTCTAGTGATCATTCTTTTTATCTACTTCTAATGATCATTTTCTTGCTTTATTAGTTTATGTGGATGATATTTTAATCTTTAGCAATGATCATTCAGCTGTTGATTCGGTCAAGTCACTTTTATCTACAGCTTTAACAATCAAAGATCTTGGTAAGTTTAAATATTTTCTTGGTCTTGAAATTTCTCGTTCTAAACTTGGAATTTCTATTAGTCAGCGTAAATTTACATTAGAACTATTTGAAGAATTTGGAATATTAGGATGTAAACCACTTGTAATATCCATGGAAGTCAATTCAAAATTTGAACTATCTAGTGGTGCAGTTTTAACAAACCCTACATACTATCGAAAATTACTAGGAAAACTTATCTACTTAAAGATTACAAGGCCATATATATCTTTTGTTGTAAACAAATTAAGTCAATACATGCCTGCACCTACTTCAATACATTTAGCCAGTGCACAAAGAATCTTACGTTATCTAAAAAAATGATCCTGGACAAGGTTTATTCTATCCCGTTGATTGTGATTTTCACCTTAAAGCCTTTTCTGATGCTGATTGGGCGTCTTGTCTTAACTCTCGTAGATCTGTCACAGATTATTGTGTATTCTTAGGAAAATCTCTTATATCATGGAAATAAAAAAAACAAGCTACGATTTCAAGAAGCAGTGCTGAAGCTGAATATCGAGTTATGACAAATACAACTTGTGAGTTGCTCTGGTTAACATCAATTTTAAAAGAGTTAAACATTTCTATCTCTATGCCTGCTCTTTTGTTTTTTGATAATACAATAGTTTTTCACATCAAGAGCAATCTCGTTTTTCATGAAAGAAACAAAGCATATTGAAATATATTGTGACGTCGTTCGTGATCGGCTACAATTGGGATTTCTCAAGACATTACATGTCAATATTAACAATCAACTTGCGGATATACTTACAAAGCCCTTATCATCCGCTCAATTTCAGCATTTACTCTCCAAGATAGGAGTATCACATCTATACTCATCTTGAGGGGGAGTATTAAAATATCATCTTGATACATTTCTTTATTCTTTCCTTTCTTGATTATTTTCTTAATTAGGTAGTTATTGATTGTGTATTATAAATACACATCTACTTGGAAGACTTTGATTCAATTTTAATCAATACAGAAATTCATTTGTCCCCTTTCCCCACTTTGGTAATAATATTCAATAATTCTTCTTGCTTTTGTATCATAATATCAAATATTATGTGTTAACATATATCAAAATAAATATGTAGTTAAAAATAATCCTTTTCAAATCAAAATGTGCATCAAATTGATCAACGAATGTATGTAATATTTCTCTAATGATTTATTACTTAATTTATAGGTGATATTTTTCTAATCTACTTTATTCTTAATTTTTAACAATCAAATTATAAAGATTCATTTTTAGTTATTTTTCAATCTCAAATTCAAACAAATCCATTCGGTACAATCAGTGTTCTAAAAGTCGGTCTAGGCGGCCGACTAGTCGCCGCCTAGGCGCTCGACGGTGTCCGACCGTCCGAACTAGTAAAAAATCGGTCCTATTTTTTAAAATATCAAAACGACGTCGTTTTGGCTATATTTTAAAAAAATTTGAACTAAAACGACGTCGTATTGGTCGTTTCATTTTTTTAATAAACCAAAATGACGTCGTTTCGGTTGTTTCTCCCTTTGTTATACGGTTCTTCCAGTTTGAGTATCGTTGGTCGTCTTTGTTCGTCCTTCATTTAGTTTCAACCGTCGTTCGTTGTTGGTTTGTAGCCATCTTCGTCTTCATTTTCGTTTGTCTATTTGTCATTTTCATCTTCACTCATCCGTATGTCATCTTCATTTATTCGTATGTTCGTCTATCTCAACAATTTCCCAAAGTCGTGGCTTAGAATTAGTGATTCAAAGGTAAGGTCATTTCAGTACCGACATCAAAATTCCTCAAATACACTACGGACAAAAGATATTTAGTTCTTCATTAATATTTTGTTATGTTTATGATATGGTTAATGAATTCATATGACTTTATAATTTATATATAATAGTTTGTTATTTATTGTATTATATTTTATAATTTTGAAATTGAAATGTATTATAAATATTAAAAAAACGAAAAACGCCTAGTCGCCGACTAATCGCCGATTAATTCGACTAGTCGTTAGACGCTGACGGACCGCCCGACTAGCGCCTAACGACTTTTACAACACTGGGTACAATAGAAAAATTGATTTATTATTATAATTTAATCGTTTAAAATATATGAATGAACTAAACTAGATTTTTTAAAACAATATTGACTCAATATTTGGGATAGCTTTGGATTATATGTTTTGATAAATTCATCAAAATACATCAAAATAATGACTAAAATTTAAAAAATAGAATAATCTCAAATTTATTATAAAATCCTGCCATATCATACATATCAGTTTTTAATTTATCAAATCATCTTGATTTTAAAAAATTCTAGGCTTCTTAAACGAAATGCCATATACATCTCATATTACCAGTTAATTTATTTGTATGTTTCAATGATTTTTATTTATTTTTAATTATAAAAAATTACTACATTTTTATTTTGATTTATTGTAATGAGAGAGTTTATTTATATTTTTAAATAAAATTATCATAGTGATTTTAAAAATAAAAATAATTATCGTATTTATTTATTTAAAAATATAATCGTTATTTGAATATATATATATATATATATATATAGCGATTTTAATGAAAAAACATATTTTGTTGATAGTATTTTTAATACAAATATTAATGTTTGATAAATTAAGGAAAAAGTATACACAATCTGCAAAATCAGCATTACACAAAATTATTTCCAAATATGTTCCAAAAATTGAAATATCAATTTATTATAATACGAGTACTAAAATCAACATTTATGCATACACAAGCCGCAGTATCGAAATTAAACAAAATTATTTCCGAATATGTTCCGAAAATTGAAATATCAATTGATTCATATTTAAGTAATAAAATCAACATTTATGCATATTTACATTTAAATTTTATTTTTTTATTAAATTTAAATAAGTATCTAAAAACTATTAAATTATAACATAATCCTTTAATTTAAATATTGAAAAAAACTTCAACATAATAAAATTACAAAATAACTCTTGAAAATTAAATTTAAAAACTTGATAGTGTAATATGTAAAAGTATTAAATAACGAAACCATTTCTTTTTATTGTTCATCTATTTTTCTGTCGTTATCTGTGGTATCATCGTCGCTGGTGCGGCCTTCGCCTCGTCTCTTCTCACCTTCCCACTACTCTCCATCCCGCCCCACATCGTCTCTCCTTCCCATGAATCTCCATCTCACCTCACTTGTCTAACCCTGTGATACACATCTCGGAATGAGAACCCAGGACGCATAGAGAATTCGTTAACCTCGATCGTTCGAGTAGGATTCGGGGTTTAAAGGTTGATTTCTTGTCTAGTCTAAAGGCAATCTTGAAGAAATCGTCCGCTGACGCTGGATTATGGTGGAGGATAATAGAGGATCTCTTGACTGGTCTAAGGGTTGTCTTCAAGATTCATCTGGCGAAGGTGGAGGATAGAGGTTGATGGTTGAAGTCGAGGTGTTGGGATGGAGTGATGGACAACACAAGAGGTGCGAAAGCCTATTGATACAACTTGATAATGGCTTCAATTGTTCTTAGAACAAGTTGAAGTCACCGTGTTCTTCACACCGTACAAAAATACGAAATAGTTTATTTCTTAAAATATTGAATGTGTCTTAAAAATGAAGTAGTCCTTTAAATAGGAGAGGCTCTAGTTATAATAAGGAAAATGCATAAATACGAGATAATGAATTTGATCTACTAGCCGTTGGAAAGGTTTTATGATTATCGGGAATCTTCTGAGCGGGAAAGAAGATGATCCGGTGGGATAAGATTGGCTTGGAAAATTTCCTAACCGTTGGAGAGGATTTTTGGTCATTGGAAAGGATAAGGGAAGATATTTATCTTCCACCTTTCCTTATCCGTATAGTTCGAGCCTATCGATTCTTAGGTGGTGGATTGAGGCCCGCTTCAATATAGAAGACCGACGTATATTGTTTTGGGTTGGGCCTGAATCCTCATTCCGATTACGAGTCTCCTATACTTCCATCACAATCTCTACTGCCTTGTTACGCAAACTCCTTGCTCGTCCACATGCGGGTAGACCGTGGGAAGATTAGATCCGCTCATTTCCTTATGGTAGCTCTTCGTTCATGTGACCTCTTTTGGTTCCTCTTTGAGCCCGATGTCCTCATCATTTCTTCCCCCTTGCAAGTGTTCAGAATTTGATCATGCACATCGAATGGAAATAAATCAACAACATTCAATATTGTGGACATGTTATATTCATCGGGTAGTTCAAGGTGGTAGGCGTTGTCCTTGATCCGCTCTAGCACACGAAATGGTGCTAGCTTTGAACTCCTTTTATCGGGGAACCGTTCTGGCCTTATGTGCAGCCACACCCAATCTCCTTCGTCGATTTCCATCTTTTCCACCCCTTGTTGGCTTGTTTGGCGTACTGTTCAGTCCTTCGCCTTATGTTTTTCCAAACTTTCTCGTGTAACCTCTTGATAAGTTAAGCTTTCTTCTCACCATCCAAGTTGGCAAACTCTTTGCATGGTATAACCAAGAGATCCAATGGAGTGATGGGGTTGAACCCATATATGACCTCAAATGGTGAGTGCTTTGTGACCGAGTGTTGTCTCCGGTTGTAAGCAAACTTGGTATTGGGTAGGTAGTCAAGCCATTTCTTCGGGTACCGTCCAATGAATGATCACAGTAGGATTGCTAGTGTACGGTTGATCACGTCTGTTTGGTTGTCAGTCTTTGGATGGCACGTGGTGGAGAGCACGAGCTTTGTCCCTAGCTTCTGCCAAAGCGTTCGCCAGAAATTAGGGGTGTAAAATGAGCTATCGACTCGTGAGCCAGCTCTAGTTCGGACCATATTTAAGCGAGCCGAGCTGGGTATTTTCTAGCTCATTTAAAAAATGGGCCGACGAGCTGAGCCCAAACCGAATCCGAGCTTAGACGAGCTGGCTCGCGAGCTAACGAACCGGCTCGCGAGCTGAAAAAAATCATGTACAAAAATTAAATATTTTCTATTTTTTGTATATTATTATATATAATATTGCATTTAATAAACCATAATATATTGTTTAAACATAATATACTATTATAATGTATTTTTCCTTTTTCTAATAATTGATATAACAAAATAAAGAAATAATTTAGTAATGTTACGAGCGGTCGAATTTAGTACATGATATTTTATACTTTTTATTCGAGAAATTTATTTTTTATTTAGTACAATGATATTTTATAAAATTATGTTTGAATTAATGTTTTCATATTTTCGATATTTTATTTGGTTCGTTTGATATATTTATCATATATGATATTACAACTAATTCAAAATAATAAATAATTTGGCTCGCGAGCCAGCTCGTTTTTTGGCGAGCTAGAGGCGAGCCGCGCTGAGCTGGGATTTTCCAGATCGTTTAAAAAACGAGCCGAGCTGAGCCAGCTCATTTTTTGGCGAGCTGAAGGCGAGCTGAGCCGAGCTGAGCCGAGCCAGCTCATTTTACACCCCTACCAGAAATGACTCAGAAACTTGCTATCCCAATCCGATATGATCGTATTGGATAGCCCATGGATGCATACAATGTGTCTAAAGAAAAGTTCCATAACACATGTTACGTTGTTGGTCTTCGGCAGGGTACGAAGTACGCTATTTTTGAAAACGTGTCGATAACAAAAAAGATGGAATCTTTGTTTTGGATCTTTGGAAGTTCGAGAACAAAGTCCATCGACAAATCATTCCATGGATGAGTTAGGATGGGTAAAGGAAGATACAAACCGTGGGGATGTATGTGAGAGTTGGCTTGGTGACACGTGATACATCATGCACAAAGTAATTTTACATCTTGCTTGAGGCATGGCAAGAAGAAATGCTCCTTTATGAACAAAGTAATTTCTCCACGCCGAAGTATCCCATGAGTGCTCCTTCATATGCTTCTTGAAGCAACAATTCTCTCATTGAACTTTGTAGAATGCAAAGACGTCTGTCACGAAAGAGATATCCGACGTGTATGAGAATTGTTCGGTAGCTCCTTCTTTATACATTCGAAATATCTCGTCAAGCTTCGGATCTTTTTCATATAGCTCTCTAATGTGCTCAAACCCCAAGTTTCTAGCCACAATGCTAATGATAAGGGTGTGTCTTCTTGATAGAGCGTTGACTATCACATTTTCTTAATCTTTCTTATACTTGATTATGTACGCAAAGGAGCTAACGAACCCGATCCATTTAGCATGTCACTGCTTTAGACTAGTCTGACCCTTGAGATGTTTGAGGGTCTCGTGATCAGTGTGGATAACAAAATCTTTCGCCAGTAGATAGTACTGCCATGGTTCCGAAGCTCAGACAAAGGCTTAAAGCTCCTTGTCGTATATGGAGTTTTAAGTGTGGCTCCACTTAACTTCTTACTGAAATACGCCACTGATCGTCGTTTTTGAACAAAAACCACATCAATGCCGATCTCTAAGGCTTCACATTCCACTTTAATTTTTTTTGCCGAGTTCGGCAACACTATATACGATGGTGAGACTCCCCTTTTATGCTTTGAACGCCTTGATTTGTGTATCTCCCCATTCAAAGACATTGTCCTTTTTTATAACCACGATGAGGGGTGTGGTTATGCTATCGAAGTCCTTCACGAACCGGAGTAGAAAAATCCCAGCCCACGAAAGCTTCATACGTGTGTGACGGTTGTCGGTGTTGTCCATTCTTGTATTGCCTTGATTTTTCCTCATCTACGCGGAGTCCTTATGAAATTACTACAAAACCTAGGAAAATAATCTCATTAGTGCAAAAGGAGAACTTCTTAAGGTTTGCGTAGAGTTGTTCCTTTTGGAGCGTCTCTAACACTAGCTCAAGATGTACTATATGTTCATTAAAATTTTTAATATATACAACCATATCATTAAAATAAACTTCGACGAATTTATCGATGTGGGCTTTTTGAACAAGGTTCATGAGCCTCATGAAGGTGATGGGGATGTTGGAAAGCCCTAAGGCATGACGAACCACTCGTATAGCCCTTGTTTTGTTTTGAAGGTCGTCTCACATTCATCGCCTTCCCTCATGCGAACTTGGTGATATTCGCTCTTGATGTTGATCTTGGAGAAGATCGTTGCCTCACTTAGCTCGTCGAGCATGTCGTCCAATCGCAGGATAGGACGTCGATATTTGATCGTGATGTTGTTGATTGCCCGAAAGTCAAGACACATCCTCCAAGTCTCGTTTTTCTTTGGTACCAGTAGTACGGGGACATCGCATGGACTTGAGTTTTATCGGATGTAGCCTTTGTCCAACAGCTCTTGGACTTACCATTATAAATCCTTTGTCTCTTCGGGATTCATGTGGTATACTAGTCAGTTTGGAAATGGTATTCTCAGAATGAGATCGATTTGATGTTTGATGCCTCGTATAGGTGGTAATCCGGCTGGTATCTCCTCGGGAAACAAATCACGATAATTTTCTAGTATGTTGGTGATTTTCGGGGGATACTTCATCGTGCTTTAGCCTATCAAGACATCTTTGTAGTCCATTAGTAATATCTGGTTTTGATTATTCAAAGCCTTACAAACCACACTAGATTTTAGATGAAAATTCAATTTCTTTTTGGTCTTCACGATTTAGCTTCAGTTGTATTTTATGTACTTGTGAAGGACTAAGAGGTGCTAGTGTTACTTCCTTTTGTCCATGACGAAGGAAGAAAAAAATTTTCTCCAGTCATGCGTTACCTCACGGTCGAATTACCATGATCGCTTCTGTAGGATGTATCCTACTTGCATGGGTACGACATCGCAAAGTACTTCATCATGATACTCACCTATGTTGAAAGGCATGGTTACTTGCTCGGTTACCTCGAGCTCCCCTTGATTGTTAACCTATTGTAGCTTATACGGGTGGGGTTGCTTCTTTATCTCCAAACCTAGCTTTTTCACCATATAGATGCTTGCAACATTAGTACAAGAACCGATATCTATAATAATTCCACATACCTTATCATTGACGAGGCATTTTGTGTGGAAGATCGTCTCTCATTGGGTCATCTCTTGAGGGTTGATCATCGTGCTCAAAACGCGATGTGTTACCAGTAGTTCTCCACTTTTTGGATACTCAGTATCGTCATTTCCATCTTCATGTGGTTCTTCCTCATTCATGGACTCATATTCTCCACAATCATCGAGGATCATGACTTGCAGACCATTGGGGTTGTGTCCTTCCTCAATTTGTCGCTTAGTTTCTCTCTATTTTTTTGCTCAAATTGAATTGCTAAATGCAATATATTTTACAAATAATGGTATTGTTGTCTCTACCTTCCTATTGGTTCGTTCATTTAATCCGTCTATAAATTGAGCCATCACAATCTCTTCATCTTCATAAATTTCTAGCTTATGGCGAAGATGCTCAAATTCGTCGAAGTATTATTTCACAGTTTTACTTCCTTGGTTTAACTCTCGTTATCTTTTTTGCAATTCCCGATGGAAGTGTGAGGGTACATACCTTTTACGCATGTAGGCTTTCCTTTCTTCCCAAGTTGAGATTTGTTCAAGTCTTGTACGTCGCCGAGTGCTTACCTGTCAATCCCACGAAGTGAGTGCACCGTCCGTGAGTTGAGCCACGATGTATTATATCTTTCTGCGCTCTGTATACATGTAGCACTAAAAAATATTGTCCATCTGTTTTTCCTAGCCGAGATAGGCCTCCGGGTCAACACGTAATTAGGTGGTTTTTTAATTTTAGTTGTTACTGTCATGTTTATGTCGTTTTCCTCGAGGTTGCTGCTTGTTAGAATCTTCATCCTCACGGATGATGTGGCGTCGCCTTGGTTGTGTTGGTTGAGAATGTGGTTGTTCTACTTCTTCCACACCATTTCCATGAATCGATGGTACGTCACGAACAGGTTACCTCCGTTCTTCTTCAAGGCGATTCAGTTTTGAATCAATTCGCTGGAGCATTTGCATGGTCACGTCAAGTTGGTTGTTGCGTGTAGAATTCTCTCGTTGTTCAACCATCCTTTTCTAGTTTTTTATATTAATAAACAAAATAAAGAAAGGATTAGTACAATAATACGAATTTAAAAGGATCGAAGCATACCTTTATTCCTTGAATTGCGCTTTCATACCAAAATGATACATGCCTTGGGGTGGGAACTTGAGACGCGTATGGAGAATCCGTTAGCCTCAATCGCTCGAGTAGGATTAGGAGTGTCAAGTTTGATTTCTTGAATGGTCTAAGGGAACTCTTCAAGAAATCGTCCGGCGAAGTTGGAGGATGGAGGTTGATGGTTGAAGTCAAGGTGTTTGGAATGGAGTGATGGACACAACAAGAGATGCGAAAGCCTGTTGATACAGTCAATGTTTCTTACAAATGAAATGAAGCAAGAGAGCTCCATGTTATAATAAGGAAAATGCGTAAATATGGGATAATGTATTTGATCTACTAGTCGTTGGAAATATTTTATGCTTATTCGGAATCTTCAGAACGAGAAAGAAGATGATCCGGTGGGATAAGATTGGTTTGAAAGATTATTTAGTCGTTGGAGAGCATTTTCTGACCATTTGAAAGGATAAGGAAAGATCTCTATCTTCCACTTTTCTTTATCCGTATCACTTGAGCCCGTCGGTTTTTTTGGTTAATGGATTGGGACTCGCTTCAATGTAGAAGACCGACATGATCTTGGTTTGATTTGGACCTGAATCCTCCTTCGGATTATGAGTCTCTCATGCCTCCATCAAAATATATGCTGCCTTGTCACACAAGCTCCTTGTTCGTCCACATTCGGTATGCTCGTCATTCGTGAGACCCTTTGTTGCTCCCGTTTCGAGCCAGATTTCCTCATCACTCTGCCCCTCTCGTTCCCACACATGTCTTCATACATCTTCTATATCCTTCTTGCGCCCTCTCTCTCCTCTTTAAGCCTCTTATTTCTCCTCGTTGAGCCTCCCCTCTCTCCTTGTTGAGCATCACAGGGGAGTTTTTTCCTCTGCTCTAGTACGGTAGAACAAAATGAAATGATCGCAAAGGTGAGCAGGAACATGAAAACTAGAATGAAGGCAAGTTGTCGAGCCATGAATCAAGATTTGCGGGAGAAATTCGTTGAACCATTCGTGTACTACAAAATAAATTATGAGGAGAATAGAAATGATTCATTTTCCTAAAAAATTAAGAAGAAGAAATATTTCGACTATGTTTCATAAATTCAGGGTATTAAATTTTTTTTATTTAAGAAGATAATAAACTTTCTGTTATATAATTTTTAATGAATTTTGATTTAAAATATTAACTAATTTTTTCATTTGAAAGATATGAGATAATATGTATCAACAAAAATAATAATTAGAAAAATTGTAGATTTGTTTTCTCTCTGCTGTTGCTGCTGACGTGGCTTCGTTACGTTACGAAAGAGAAAAAAACTTATATTTTTTAAATATATGTTATTATATAATGAGTGAACAAAAGCTACTGAATGAGTTGATAATCATGTGTAGTATTATTATTAAAATATATTTATAGATGATATATGTTATAACCTTCATTACTGAAACCATCTAACCACAATAACATATAATTGAACAAACATTAGAAATCCATAGTTAAACATAATGACAGTGTCACTAATGGTTTATATTTGTTTTTTTAAAAGGATCAGAAAGGTGTTTCACATTTCAACATTGAGAAAACACATTCATAATATCGGTTTGCGTCACCTTCGAAGCTTATAAACAAATAAAGAGTTGAAAATCGAGAAGGAGTTTTTATGGATGCATTCGTTTTTCTCACCATGGTTTTTTATCCCAATGGGTGTTTCCATGATAAGATTTTTTAACGAGACAGAGACGATAGACATTCAAGGAGAAGTAATATAATTATAAAAAAATATAATTATATAAAATTGTGAATGTCTAATACTTTTATGCATGGTCATATTGAATTTATGATTCTTTTATGAAGGGTCATAATGAATTTATGATTTTTTAAATTAAAGAGTCATATTTATTTTCCTATAATTATGCAATGTAACTAATAATTTTAATGCACAACTTATTAACTTCAGAACTCTCTTCATTCTCTCATATTTAAGATCTAGATAAATTTTCTATCTTTTTTCCATTAGTTATATCATACATATATATCATATATAAATATATTATAATATGATATATGTATATATATATATATCATATATTATGCATATATCATAATTATGTATAATACACATCATATATCATACTAGTACATACATAGTAATATATATTATGCTTATATATATAATATATAACATATATTCATATATATATATATATTATGATTATAATATTATTATTAATTGTTCAACCATAGCGAATTTAATTGCAATTCAATTTAAAAGTTAGTTAAAAATTTTGGATTATTTAAAGTTATATATAAAATTAATAAATTTATATTCTGATTAATATAAAACAATATAATTTAATAATAAATAAATAATATAAATTATCTTTCATATAATTTATAGATTAGAAATATAAAGATTGAATATCGAAATATTTAAATCTCTAAAAATTAATAAATACCATAATAAATGAACAATAATCTAAAAGAAAATAGTTTAAGAGCTAATTATGTAATAGCATATATATTGATGAGGGCATCACAAAGAAAGCAAGCATCGAACAGAAGAACAGAATGGACGAGTCGAACGGTCAAGACAATGGTCGTGGAGAGGAAGCAGATCACGCGGATGCGCTGGACGCTGACGAGGAGGCGGATATACGGGACCTTGACGAGGATGCATTGGTCGAGGACGGATCACGTCCGAGACTCGCGGGCAACCGGTCGCGTCCAAGACTCGCGGGCCACCGAATTCAGAAATGAGACTTTTTGCGATAACACCCATTTAGAGCCATTTAGAACTCGCGGGCCACTGCCGAAACGTCACTTTTCCGGTGAAATTCCGGTGACTTTTCCGACGATACCCCTAGTGCACATTTAGAGCCAAATTTTGAGATTTCAAGCATGCTAAAGGGGCCCTGGACTAGAGAAGGTTAAAGACATCTTAGAAGCCCAGGAAATTGAACAACAAGATCATTTGAAGGGTTTAGAGCCTCACAAGCCTATGGACCATCCAAAGACAAATCAAGAGGAAGTGTCTTGGATTTGTGTCATTCAAATCCAAATTTGAATTCAAATTGTACCAAGAACACTTGTCATTTATGGTTTATTTCGTACCTAGTATTTAGGAATAAAATCTAGAAAAATTAGGGATCAATAAGAGACTTAGGTGTTTGAATAAGAGTGTAACTTTGGGGATTTGTTTTAGCCTTTTTTTATTTTTAAAAAATGCACGCATGAATAACAAATAAATAAGTAATATTTCGAACAAATTACAGATCAAACGAGTTTAGCTCATTCTTCTTGAGATTGAGAGATTTATCTCACACAAATCGATCAAGTCTGGGACTTGCTCGACTCGATTTATCAAGTAAAGAACCATGGTTGCTTATGACGTCTTCTATCGTCCTAAGAGTTCTAGAAGTCCATATACTCAAGGGTTTTGTACGATCTTACTGAGATTTGGACCAACGTTCCTCAACACGTATCCGTCTACGAGTTCAAAGGCATTCATCTGCACAACCGAGTGAAACGCACGATCCAACCTCGCTTCATATATTTATCACCAAATCAATATTTTAATCGATATAAACTAACAGTAAAAATATAAATTGTTTGTTTAATCTCAGGATTTAATCTTTATTTTAAAAGATTCTTTTAATCGTAATCAAATGAGAAAAAAGTTGTGGATCTTAAGTTAGCACAAACTTCCTCTAAAATTGTAAAAGAGAAAACTATATATATGTTTATTAGCCCACGTCCTCTGCATCTATTACTAATAAAAATATCTATTTGGCTTATGTCACTTCTCTTTCACACTTGGAGTTAAACAAACATCTTAGAGTAATGGGATATTACCAATGGAATAAAGCACCACCGAAAAGCAAGAATCCAGTATTACCTTCAATTGGTTTTTTCTCTAGATTAAATGTATTGAAATATCAAATACTTTTTTATATTTAAACATGCCCAAATATGCAATTAGTAAACATACAATTTGTTCTTTCCTAATCTAAAATTACAAAATCTATGTAATAAGTAATATGAACATGCTATGGTTACTCTCCTCTAACGAAAGATTATACCACGACTAAGGGGTACTACGTACTTTGATTATAATTTTGGTTCCAATATAACAATCACAAGATTAAATCGAATTAAATCTATTAGACATCGTATCCAAACCTGTGAACGCAGTAAAAATTGGATCGAAGTTTGTATGTATTGTTTCAGGTGGTTGAGCAAATTAAGGGAGTTAAATTCAAATTGAAAGAGACTGGAGCGAGTCAACGAGAAGACCAAGGAGAAGAATGAGGAATCAAGAGAATCAGGCGGATTCAAAGCTGAAGAGATTTTAGCATGACGGCGCGGCGGAAGAACCGGAGGTGGTTGCTGAGCCGAGAGCTAGGCAGATAAATTGATCTGGAAATCAAGAAAGAAGGTCAACGAATCTGCAGTGAAAAATTGAAGTACACAAAACAGAGAACAAGAGAGTTCATAGTTTAGGTGTACTTAATTGGTCAGTATCATTGAGGTACATAAAATAGAGAATAAAAGAGTTCAAAGTTTTTAGGTGTACTTAATTGGATACTGGGTGGTGAGTGAAAACAGTTGAAGTTGTATTTACACGTCTAACTCAGGGGGAGTTATCCGTGAAGGTCTTTAGTACATTGTAGAAACCAGCAAGTGTACCTAAAGATTGACAAGTAAATAACAAAACTGTTTGATATCTTCTGGTCTTTTGATTATCGATTTAATAGTCATCTTCTACAAGTTTTCAAATAGCATCTTGGCAGCAACGTTGCAAGCATTTTTTTGGAATGATGAGTTCCACGACCGATCAGACCAGATGTTATTTGATGAAGACAAGAATCTCTTTATCCTATTCCAATTTATCTTTGGTGAATATTATATTGGTATATGTGCAGCGTCAAACCTCCACAAAATTTTTTTCTCAAATAACTCCATCTAAACATGCTCCAAACTGCCATTTAAACTTCCTAATGGTGAACAATGTTTCTTTCACTTCAACGAATCGAGCTTATCTTAATAATATCAACATAGAGCAATGCAATTGCAAACGAGGTAAGTGTACTTGGACAAAACCTGGATGATAAGAAACTCGTCAAGAAGTTGTTAAGATGTCTACCGAAGAAGTTCCACGCTCAGAAAGTGGCCATGAATATGTCTTTGAACACAGACACAACTAGTTTCAAAGAAATAGTAGGAATTCTAGCAGCGTATGAACTGGAAATGCAACTGGAACAAGGACATATCGCCAAAGAGGGAAGCAAGGGAGTCGTACTACAAGCTATTTCAGAAAACACCAGGTTAGATAATCTTGAAGAAAACATTGTATTACTAACCAGAAAATTTGGAAAATTCATGAAGAGAAAATCAAGAATGAGAAAAGCATCAACCGAAGATGCTGGATTTAGAAAGGAGAACAAGTCTAGTTCTCAATGTCATGAATGCAAAGGTTATGGGCACTTTAAATCAGATTGTCCCAACATCACAAAAAGGGAAAACATGCTGAAGAATCTCAGAGAAACACAGTGTTTTAAGTGCAAGGGTTTTGGTCACACAAAGAACGAATGTGCTTACAATAATTTAGTGAAAGGTAAATCACTAATCATGTTGAGTGACTCCAGTTCTGAATCTGGAGAAGAATCAGAAGGAGAACAGTCCAGTTTTGTTGCTTTCATAGGAATCATTGATGAGGATGACAAAGAAAGTGAAAAAGATCAACTAGAAGACGAAGATGAAGTTGATGTTGAAATGATCTACAATGACTGGATCAAGATGGGAAAGTTGAATGTTCAACTGATGAAGGAAATTACGACATTGGAAACCCAAGTCCAAGACATGAAAAAGGAAGTACTTGCTAAGGATGAGGAAGTGCACTTTGTTAAAAGACAGTTAGAAAAAACAAATAAACAACTGAAGATGTTATCTAATTGAACAGACAAATTGGACCATCTGCTTTCGGTCGAAAAAATGAAAGGTGACAATCACGAAATAGGTTATGTTGGGAACATGAGCAATACAGAAAATAGATTTGTTTCTGGAGGAGACTTACAAGAAAGACAGCCAACTTACAGCACATCAAAACATGGCCAGAACCAGCAAAGTATTAACAGGAAAAGAAATTGGAATCATCATGTTACTGACTACAGACGCAGAGAACAACATCAGAGAGGCTTCCATCACTACAATCAGAGAAGAAATATCTCAACGTCAATCTCAGGAAATCACGGTTGGAAATCACAATATGGAAATTACAGAAGAAGAAAATCTGTTACTTGTTACTTCTGCGGAATTAAAGGTCATAAACAGCGTACATGCTACAAGAAAAACAAGTATGATGCAAGCAAGTCGTCAAAAATAAAACAGATTTGGGTAAGGAAAAGTGATCTGAATTGCTACGTTGCATACATCTCGGCACACAAAGAAAAGACAAATACCTGGTATTTTGACAATGGATGTTCAAGACACATGACAGGTAACAAAGAACTACTTTCAAATTTCGTTGAAATAAAGAATGCAGGGAGAATAGTGTTTGGAGACGGAAACAAAGGAAAAATTCTCGGCAGAGGAGATCTTATCTCACCAGGTCAGCCAGCTCTAACAAATGTTCAATTTGTTGCGGGTCTAACAGGTAATTTGATTAGCATCAGTCAACTTTGTGACAGCCATCACCAAGTTAAGTTTACAAACAAAGAATGTTTGGTTATGAATTCTGACAATAAGTGTGTTCTTACAGGATCGCGGTCATCAAACAATTGTTACGTTTGGACTGAAGATAAAGTTTACTTTAAAGTAACTGACGATGTGCTATCACTGTGGCATCAACGTCTAGGACACGTAAACTACATATCCTTGGTGAAACTATCAGATTCTGCCGCAGTAAGAGGTATACCTAAGCTCAAGCTTGATAAATCAGAAACTTTCAAACCGTGTCAGCTAGGTAAACAAATCAAAGTCCACCACAAGCGAATGCCTGAAGTAAAAACAGAAAAAATCCTGGAATTGCTACACATGGACTTGATGGGTCCAATGAGAACAGAGAGTTTCGGAGGAAAAAGATATATCTTTGTCATCGTAGATGATTTCTCCAGATATACTTGGGTGAAGTTTCTGCGAGAGAAATCAGAAACATTTGAGCTATTTCATTTCTTATTCCTTCAATTGAAAAATACTAAAGGTTGCATTGAGCGTATCAGGAGCGATCATGGAAAAGAATTCGAGAATGACATATTCAACAAATTCTGTAAAAAACATGGTATCATTCACGAGTTTTCAGCACCAAAAACGCCACAACAAAATGGAGTTGTCGAAAGGAAGAACAGAACATTGCAAGAAATGGCTCGAGCAATGTTGCATGGTAAATCCATATCAATTCGATTCTGGGCAGAAGCGGTAAATACAATGTGCTATATCATCAATTGTGTATATCTTCGGCTAGGTATGTCAAAAACTCCATACGAGCTCTGGAAGGGTAAGAGTCCAAACTTGAGTTATTTTCACATTTTTGGGTGCACTTGCTACGTACTGAATGATAGAGAATGTCTCGGCAAGTTTGACGCAAAGGGTGACGAGGGAATTTTCCTGGGTTATGGAAATAACACCACTGCTTTTCGAATTTTCAACTTAAGGACAAGAAAAGTTATTGAATCAGTAAACGTTGTACTTGATGAAGATCATTCTACTGATTGTGTTATTTTTCCCTTTTCGACAGGAACTGTACAAGAACAGACAGATTCAACGTATGAACATTTAAGTGCACCTGCTGACCACTACACGATAGAAAGTGAGACAGACGGAGATGTTTCAGAACATGAGAGCCCGCGTACCAATGCTAAACAAATTACGGTACACAAAAATCATTCTATAGAGGATGTTATTGGTAATCTTGAGGATAGAATACGCACACGCAATAAACTACGAATAAACTATCATGACATGGTTAAGTTTGCATGTTTTACATCACAAATAGAACCAAAGAATGTTCGTGATGCGTTAGACGATGAATCCTGGATTAAAGCGATGCATGAAGAATTAGAGCAATTTGTTAGAAATGATGTCTGGATCTTAGTTCCTAGACCATTGCATCTAAATGTGATAGGCACGAAATGGGTATTTAAAAATAAAACAAACGAGCAAGGAGAAATTGTCCGTAATAAAGCTAGGTTAGTGACACAAGGTTACACTCAAGTAGAAGGAGTAGACTTTGATGAAACCTTTGCTCCAGTGGCTAGACTAGAATCAATTCGTCTGTTGCTCGGTGTTGCGTGTTTCTTTGGCTTCAAATTGTTTCAGATGGATGTAAAGAGTGCATTTCTCAATGGTATACTTCAAGAAGAAGTATATGTCGAACATCCAAAAGGATTTGAAGACCCACACAATCTAGATCACGTTTACAAGCTCAAAAAAGCCCTGTACGAATTGAAACAATTACCTCGTGCTTGGTATGAAAGGCTCACAAGTTTTCTTGTGCAGAATGGCTACAAAAGAGGGGGAGTTGATAAAACTCTATTCATTCATAATTCAGATGGCATCTTGTTGGTTGTTCAGATTTACGTGGATGACATTTTCTTTGGTTCGAAATCGCAGGAAAAAGTAAATTGATTTGTGGAAACCATGAAGAGAGAATTCGAAATGAGCATGTTCGGAGAACTAAGCTACTTTCTTGGATTACAAGTAAAACAACTTAATGATGGGTTGTTCATCTCTCAAAGCAAATATGCTAAAAATCTGGTTAAACGATTCGAACTGGATCACAATAAGTCAGCAAGTACCCCCATGTCGACAACAACAAAGTTGACAAGAGATGCAGATGGTGAAGATGTCGAGGTTAAGTTGTACAGAAGTATGATTTTAAGTGTAGGGATTTGCGCCAGGTACCAAGCTAAACCAAAGAAATCTCACTTGCTTGCTGTTAAGCGGATCATCAAATACGTCAAGGGTACAACAGAGTATGGGATATTGTATTCCAAAGATACTAACTGTGAACTTGCAGGTTTTAGCGATGCTGATTGGGGAGGAAACGCAGATGATCGGAAAAGTACTTCAGGGGGTTGTTTATTTCTAGGAAACAACTTGGTTTCATGGCACAACAAAAAGCAAAACTCGACGTCACTTTCTACGGCTGAGGCTGAATACATTGCTCTGGGAAGCTGTTGTACTCAATTGTTATGGATGAATCAAATGCTTATGGACTACGGTATGAAATCCAGAACCTTTACTGCATGGTGCGATAATACTAGTGCAATAGATATCTCTAAAAATCCTGTTCAGCATTCTAGAACGAAACAAATAGAGATACAACATCATTTTCTGAGAGAAAAAGTTGAGCAAAAAAAAAATGAAAGTTGAATATGTGCCTACGGAACGTCAGCTCGCAGATATTTTCACAAAACCTCTGGATTTAAATCGGTTTATTTCTCTGAGAAAATCTCTTGGTGTGTGTGAGCTTTGATCGTATGTTGCATATTACATTGATGAAATTGTGTTTTTGGAGTGTTTAACGATCTCATGAAGAAGAAGAAAATTACTGTCATGCCTGCCTGTTTTAAGTAT
>CM071863.1:58726855-58742448 GCA_036759665.1 Gynandropsis gynandra
ACATAAGAGTATACCTAAATAAAGGTAGTCAATGAGCTTGTTTATGAACAAAAGGATATCTAAACAACGTCCTAGAAGCTGTGACTGAGTGCTTGAAAAATAAAATAAAAAAATATAAAAAAAGAGAAAAATGAAAAGAAATAAAACAGATTGCCTTAAAGTGGAGAATACATTATATTAAGTGTACTTAAACGTCCAGCCGTTTACAGTCTTTGACTAATTCTTCATGATTTGTTACTGCTTTGAAACCATTCATCATGTTTTATGTCAAGTTGTTTAAGTTTGATCTGACAAGTAGTAGCTACACTTGAGTGGTTTTTCTCTTTCTAATTTACCGTCGGTTTGTTTTAATGAGATGGGATGTTTGTGGGCTGATGTGAGTGGGCATTAAATTCAAAATTTTTCAAAAATCCCTGAATTTTCTCTATAACTGCACTTCACATTTTTCAAACCGTTTCATCTTTCACATTTGAACGCATTTCAGAAACCCTATCTGTTCTTTCTCGAAAGAAAGAGTGCAATTTCTTCTATTTGCAGATTACTTTCCTCACACAGAAAAGATGCAGACGCGTAGCTCTAAATTTGGTCTCTCACCGGATGATTCTCTCATCGTTGATGGTCAAGAGGTGAATATGAGAGATCTAGTCTTCACTCGCAATCCCCCGCGTGTGAATGGCCGTCGCTATAAGGTCATGGCTACAAAATTTTTTGCTCCCAACAAACAAGAGAATATGAGACCAGGTGCTTCTCCTCTTGTTCATCTGCGTACTCACTCTGACAGCGACATCAAAGTGCCAGTTGATCCAGTTGTACAGACGAACCCTCAGACTCAGTCTACCGAACCTAGAGATGCGTCTACTTCGCAATGGGCTCCAAGTCCTTTGTCAGTTCCCTCCTCAAGCCCCGAACCGTCTAATGTCCCGCAATCACCGGAAACCGAGCGAAATATTCCGCTATCTGAAACACGGTCTCCTTAATCTTCATGAAGAGGTACCCCGATTTCTGTTTCAAAAGCTTACTCCCATACTTTATACAAGGAATCATACATAAGTAGGCTTAGGACTCTGAAGGAGAGGGAAATTTTTTCGGAAAAGGGACTTAGTGTGCAGCAATTTCAACATTTATCGGTGTGGAAGTTATTAGTGGACAGAAAGTTGACGAGTACAGTTACCACTATAACACCGATTTGTTAGGAACTTGTGTAGGAATTTTACGCGAATTTGGCCCCTGAAATCGAAGACTTAGGTTCTGCTATGTTTGGCACCACGTATGTTCGTGGTCGAGCTTTATAATTCAGTGCAGAAATTATAAATGATTTTTTAGGTATACCACATATGCCGATTACTCGAAGCAAAGAGCTTCAGCTAGATCTTGATATGGACAATGTCACTAAGGAGTTGACAGAAGGTCGGCTAACAACGTGGTCAGGGCAAATTCTGAATTCAAAGTTGCAATGGGAGTATGCATTGCTGAACAAGATTTCACGCACAAATTGGATTCCAAACAAGAAATCGGACGCCATAAGACAGGACACTGCAGTATTTCTTTACTGCATGAAGAATGACATTCCCATAAACTTTGGGAAAGTATTTTTGGATGTCATTATTGGACTGGGGTTATCAAACTCCACCAAGTTCATTCTTCCGTTTCCCTGTCTGATCCAGAAAATACTGGTTCAGCAAGCGTCTGACATTATTGGGAAAACTGATGTTCGTGAAAATACTCCACCGTGGATCATACTGGAAAAGCGCTACATGGCAAAGATGCCATCGGAGACGACAACGGGGTCTTCCAAAAGTAGTGTGGTACGGGAACTCAAAGAACTACGTTAGACTGTGAATGCCACCCTGAGTGACATGCTCCGCAAGATTGATGCTCTTATCTTGCGTTCTCAGAGTAATCAAGTGCACCTATTTTAGTATGTCATTCGTTCTAGTTTATATTGTGACTAATCTGTTTTTGAAATCTTATCACATAAATAGGGGGAGACATACAGAGCGAAGAAGAAGAAGAAGAAGAGTTAGACATAGAGGTTGAAGAGATTCGGGAGGAATCTTCTTCAAATAAGAGCAAAGGAAAAAGAAAGAGAAATCGAATTGTTCTCACTGCTCTTCTTTTCATCTTAAGTGCACTTAAAAGACAATTGCTTAAGTGTACTTAATGGTTACTATTTCTCTAAGCTTGAACTATTGATGATCTGGACTAGGATGTTAAAATTCATACTGTGATCATTATATGTTTGAATGTTTTTACTGCAATATTTTGAATTCTATGTGACTGACGAATAGATGTTTTTGTGATAAGAATTCAAAGGGGGAGATTGTGAACGTAGTAAAAATTGGATCGAAGGTTGTATGTATTGTTTCAGGTGGTTGAGAAAATTAAGGGAGTGAAATTCAAATTGAAAGAGACTGGAGCGAGTCAACAAGAAGACCAAGGAGAAGAATGAGGAATCAAGAGAATCGGGCGGATTCAAAGCTGAAGAGATTTAAGGTCAACGAATCTGTAGTGAAAAATTGAAGTACACAAAACAGAGAACAAGAGAGTTCAGAGTTTAGGTGTACTTAATTGGTCAGTATCATTGAGGTACATAAAATAGAGAACAAAAGAGTTCAAAGTTTTTAGGTGTACTTAATTGGATACTGGGTGGTGAGTGAAAACAGTTGAGGTTGTATTTACACGTCTAACTCAGGGGGAGTTATCCGTAGAGGTCTTTAGTACATTGTAGAAACCAGCAAGTGTACCTAAAGATTGACAAGTAAATAACAAAACTGTTTGATATCTTCTGGTCTTTTGATTACCGATTTAATAGTCATATTCTACAAGTTTTCAAAACCCATTATTTATGATATATTATATAGAGTTATTCATATTAAAAAATTTTAACGTAATCAAATAATTTGAAAAA
This sequence comes from Gynandropsis gynandra, assembly GCA_036759665.1. Taxonomy (NCBI): domain Eukaryota; kingdom Viridiplantae; phylum Streptophyta; class Magnoliopsida; order Brassicales; family Cleomaceae; genus Gynandropsis; species Gynandropsis gynandra. Next base: position 58,729,764 of record CM071863.1, read on the forward strand.
AAATGAAAAAGGAAAAGTTGTGCTATTTTTTGGAAATTATCACAAATATTTTGGATGAATGACTGTACAAGTGTGGTAATGGAGAATAATGTACCATGGAAAAACCATGTTACCAAATATGTTAAAACCTCTCTACATTTGGAAGAAGCGAAAAAGATTTTGTACGTTATATAAATGATTACAAGTAGGGAAATTCCCCTTCTCTCCTGGGTGGAAAATAAAAAAGAAAAAGAAACCCAAATAGAATGGAGACAGAAATCTATAGCCAAAGTGCATATTATGATTAAACAAAATCTGCCATTCGATTTGCTATGCTAATCCATCCAAATATATAGACGTTAATTGCATGACAGAGCAATGACACAAAATAGGTAACATGGATGGATCGAGAATTTGCACAACGCATGTCCTTAAATGTTCGATTGAGCGATTAACACAAAGATTTTGCACTAATCAAGCGATAACAGGCTCGATCGAACACATCAAATAAAGTCTCTGCCAGAAATTTCCATTGCTCGAGTCGCGAAATGCTAGGTTGAGCATTTAGAGTAAAAGAATCGCTCGGCCCAAGTGGCTAACGGCTCGATCCAACCGGCTCGGTCTTAAAATTTTTGTGATATATTTGGGGAGGCTTTTATTTTTGTAGTTCCATAAGTGGACTAATCCACTCCCTGCATATTTTTTTTCTTTTGAAAAAACGGTGCTATCAATTTTTTATTAATATGGAATAATAATACTAAAAAACGAAACGAGAGGAGATGGTGGAGAAGAAAATAGAAATGAAGTTCATATCAAAGATGGAAAAGCCATAAGTAAAGCTAATAAATTGTGAGTCTATTTCAAATAACACTTAATTAAGACAAGACAAAACTCATTAACCAAAAAACTACAACCTTGGTTGGTTAATGTCTTAAAATTTGTCCTCTCTACATTCAGCTTCCAACAAAAAAACCCATTCTCTAATATCAACAAAAAAACCCTACAACAGCTACAGTCTTTCGGGTCGTGCCTAAACCCTAAATTCTCTATGATCATATCCGAGTATGTATACATAAGATATATATATATATATATCTGTAAGTGTTCTACGAAAACCAGAGGTTTTATTTGGGAGGGGAAGCGTAATGAAGGAGAGCAACGAAGAACAAAAGTGGGACTACCATAGATAAAGGAAGGTGGGACAAAGGTGTTAAGTTATCTTTCTATAAGGGAGAATCAGATATTGAAAGACCAAATAATGTTGGACCTATGAAGGACAATGTTTCAACACGGGGTTTTGTCGCAACTAGGACACTCACAGTTCCACTAAAAAGAACACATGCTTTTTTCTCATGCCTATGCCTTCCTTTGGTAGATTTCGTGGAGGAAGACTCTTACAAATGAGTGCAAAAACGGGGGACAGAGATGATCTCAAATAGATATCCTCGTTTCTGGGTTTTTCCTAGAAAACGACAAGACTCAGACCTAAACCTTGTTTCACTATTCCTGGCATTGGGAATGGCTACATGAGAATTATGCCCTAAAACAAAAAGCATGATAGATATCTTAATTACCAAGAACCAGAACTATTAGACTATAAGATGTTAGATATTCTTGGCATTTCGCCGTTTTGCCATCTGCTGCTCGACCCAGTTATCTCGGTCTGAGTGTACACAATAACTGGTGATCTCAAGTAAAAATACGATGATAAAGATGCTACAACGTTTTAATATCGCATGTCTTGATCAAGCACAACAAACACAAATGATACTTGAAACATGTACTGTACTTGTTAAACTCGATCATGAAGATTATTAACATTAAGCTCTTGACATGGAACGAATATGAATCTGGATGTTCAAGAACATAACTGTTCACCTGAGATAGAATAACAAAGTAAATTTAAAGGGACAAGGACTGTGAGTATTATGGTATTATCACAACATTTCCCCTCATGCTAGAGGACCATCTATACAGAAATCTGATTTGACAATGTGAAAACCTAGGAGTGAACGAGGAAAGAGATCCATGAAGAAAACTGTGTAAAACACTAGGGATGAGGGAGAAAGGATTGTCGCGACTAGCAGACATGTTAGCTTGTGGTGAGTGGGTGCTGAGCAAAGAGTACAACAGGAGCTGTTGGAAGAAACTTCGGACCATCTTTTAACTTTCTGGTTCTTCGAAAGTGAAAAAGAAAATTTCCTAGTGAAAGCAATGTGGGTGCTTGATCATGGATGTCTTACTTGTACCATAAAAAATGGTCGGGAATGGCCATTGGGAGATGGCTTCTATCATGGAAACTGGTCAGCTAAAGGAACCAGTGAAAGAGTAAAAGGACCTGCAAAAAGCAACTTATAGGCTTTCATAGCCATTCGTGTGAATATTCCATTGACCTCAACAGGAAAAGACACCCAAATGAATAGGGGCAAAAGCTATAGAAAGAATTAAAGTTTAGGTAAGAGGAGCCCAGAGGCATACATAATAATCTCAGTGTTGATCACACAGGATTCTGTAGCACTGATATGGACAAAATATTCTTCTGTTTCTATAAACAAAATATATTCATTGGATACTCTAGCAATATCAGAGAACATCGATGGACGATTAGAAGACTAGGAGATATTTTATTGCTGCTTGGACATGTATATCATGGTTTGAACGTCTGGCTTAAATTGTTCTACGTACATTTGAACCATAGTACCTGCAGAAACAGTTCCCTGTAGTAAGAATTTTCCAAGTTAATTCGCTGTGATAGGGTAGAATGTAAGAATACGCGATAGTTAAAAGACAAAATTAATTCTTGATCCATCAGTGAGAACAAAACAGAGACCCTGCTTGGATGCAACACTCACATAAACCTAATCATTAAAATATGATCTTTGTGTGCATGAATATCTTTGTTTCCGCAGAAATTCCAATGGAAAACAATAACATTAATGATTATTAAACTTATCTGCAAACTGCAGGACGTAGTTAACTGAAAAAAAGAGTCCAATAGAAACAAGTACATCAATATATTTCAAGTTAGCGTTTAAATTAATGATTAATTCAAATGGTAACTTGAAAAATATGCAACAATGAAAATAGTTTTCAATTGGCTTGCTCTTAGTCACGAGACGTCTAAGATCTCAATCATTCTATTGGCTCCTTCAGATTGACATTCCTCAACATAGAACATTAAAAGTAAGGACTTGATCTATTTCAGATGCAATGAAGGATCATTGGGTAACATATAGGCTTCAATATCGATTCAAACTAGGCCCAATGATCCTTAAAAGCATAAAAAAACATACCAACTTCTACCCCAGTTTATCGTCTTTGTTTCGATGAAAGCCACGCGAAAAAAGCCCTTCAATTTGAATGGTGTGTCATTCAACAAAGGAAATTGAGAGTTTAGGCATATCTTAAATTAGGCATTGAGTGAGCCATTTAGATAGAGAGTTTTGTGAAATATGAAGGCAAAAATCAAGAAACAACAATCGTTGTGAGAAATTGGAATCACAAACAATAAAAGAGGCCATAATTTCAATAGCTAATAATCTAGCGAATACCTCATAATACCATGATCGTTTCAACCAATAAAAAAACATAGCTCATGGAGTATCACTCACTTCCTTGAAAAAACCATGAAAATAATACCATAGACTTAAACAACAATCAATTATAAGAATGACCAAAAATATCCTGAAGATTTAGAAAACTTAATTTAATGCATCAAGTTCCTTGGGAATCCTTACCAGATGTGTAAGTCCACATGATGACCAGTCCACAAACATAACAAGAAGCCCACATGTCCAGCCCACAAGCATGCCAGCTCGAGTTCAAGAAATCACCACTGCAACATTACCAAATAATGAGAGCAAGTTGGCATGTTCTGAAACCTACAATAGAAATGGATTTGCAACCTACAACCACTGTTTCACTCCTCTCAGCAAAAGGACAATCGGCAGGCCTTCACTCCAAGGAATGACAGTTGGTCTCCTAACATGCCAGTAGTCGTTGGAGGAGGTTAAGAAAATCAGTGCTGCAGAAGGAATATTTCTTGTCATTTACCTCTGCTGTGTACTATAAAACCATAACCCATGTAATACAGATTGATTTAAGCAATGAAAAACGTTACCTTTTTCAGTCCATGCTCCATTTCTCTTCTATCAAATGCTTAATGCTTTTATGGTATCAGAGCCTCGGTGAGGCAAGTCCCTCTTTTTAAACCTACTATGGAAGAACAAGAACCCTACCCGTTTCAGTCCATATCAACATCTCTAACTTCATTACCCTCAAACTTTCCAACACAAACTAGCTAATATGGAAAACCCAAATAAAATCCCTACTAGAGTCACAAGAACTCCTCGGATTTATTACAGGAGAAATACCTATACCACCTCAAACCATTACAGGAGAAATACCTATACCACCTCAAACCATTGCAGCAACAGATGCTAATGCAGTGGATCAAAGACAAAACCCTTTATATCCCTCTTGGAAGAAAAGAGACAACTTGGTTCGGTCCTGGATATGTGGGACATTCACAGAAGATGTCTTCGGATTGATTGTTCGCATCAAGACCTCCATTGACATATGGGACACCCTTGCAAGACACTTCAACCAGATTTCAGTTTCAAGAGAGTTTGACCTACTGGCCTCTCTCCAAACCATTGCTCTAGAAGGCAAAACAATTACGGATTACATCAAGGAGTTCAAATCAATATGTGACCACCTCTCGTCTATTGGAAAACCAGTCTCGGATTCAATGAAGATATTTAGGTTCCTCCAAGGGCTTGGGAAAGAATATGAAGCTTTCACCACAGTAATCCACACATCCATGCACAGAGAGCCTTTCCCACGTATGAGGATGTTGTGAGCCAGCTGACAAGCATAGCACTAACCAGCAAGATACATAAACAGCCTGAAATGTCTCATGTTCATGTCTTCACTGCACAAACTGGTAACAACAGCATGTTCCTCACTGGTTCTTCAAACAACACAAATTTTGGCCGAGGTAACTACTCCTATTCTAGAGGATAGAAGAGATATAATAACCAACGTGGACGCTCAAACTTTACCTCACGAGGACGTGGATTCATACAACAAATATCGTCTAGCAACTCATCATTCTCACCCCAAAAACCTGCTAACAATCCTGGTAACTCAAGACCACTATGTCAAATATGTGGTAAAACGGGCCATGTTGCATTAAAATGCTGGCACATGTTTGACAACTCTTTTCAATCTCAAGAAATACCACAGGCACAAAACACCTTTCAAGTTGCAGATACACTAGGCAGTGACTGGTACCCGGACTCAGGAGCCAGATCACACATGACCAACTCCACCAAACATCTCTCAAGCCTTGAGGTTTATGGTGGGTCTGACGACGTGATGGTTGGAGATGGGTCCCTGCTTCCAATAATTCATGTTGGATCATCCAACCTAGCCTCTTCTTCAGGTACACTCTCTATTCAAAATGTTCTTGTAGTTCCAGGTCCGCAAAAATCATTAATGTCTATCTTACAGATCACTTCAGATCTCCCCTGTTATGTTCTTTTTTATTCTAATGGCATCATGATAAAGGATCAACAAACACACGAGACACTGGCAAGAGGTTTCAAGATTAATGGACTATATGTCCTTGAATCTTCTGCACCAAAGGCGCTTTTCTCAGTCAAACAAAGATCAGCCTCTGCTAACACTTGGCATAGGAGGCTAGGGCATCCAAATGAAGAATTCCTTAGTAAACTACGGATTAGTGGCATGATAAACACTCAACAGTCTTCTTTTACCTTTTGTGACGCTTGTCATATTTCAAAAAGCATCAGACTTCCTTTCAATAAATATGTGTCTGTCACAACTGAACCTTTGGAACTTTGCATTGTGACCTTTAGGGTCCTTCACCAATCTCATCAGTTCAAAGATTCAACTGTTATGTTGTCTTTATTGATGATTTCACACGGTTTAGCTGGTTTTATCCCCTAAAATACAAAGGAGAGTTTTTCTCTGTTTTTGTTAACTTTGAAACACAAGTTGAACTACATTTAAACAAAAGAATCAATAGTTTTCAGTGTGATGGTGCCGGAGAGTTCAACAACCATCTCTTTACTTAACATCTTACAAGAAGAGGGATCAAACTCCGCATGTCTTGCCCCTACACACCAGCACAAAACGGTATGTCAGAAAGAAAACACCGACATCTGGTGGAGCTTGGTTTATCCATGGTATTCCAGGCACATGTACCTCTAACTTACTCGATTGAATCATTTTTTACATCAAATTTCCTTATTAATATTCTACCATCAAAGGATCTTGGACACAAGAGTCCTTTCAAGATGTTATATGAAAGGGATCCAGACTATACATCCCTCAGGGTATTCGGTAGTTCTTGCTACCCTTATCTAGAGTCCTACACAAAACATAAATTAGAACCTCGCTCACTTCATTGTGTCTTGCTAGGATATAGTGACAAGTTTAAGGGATATAGATGTTTATACCCTCCAATTGGCCGAGTCTATATAGCCAGACATGTGATTTTCAGTGAGGAAAATTTTCCCTTTTTATCTGTGTACTCTGCTTTTAGCTCTAGGTATGATACATCCTTGTTACATGCTTAACAACAAGGATCCCAAGTAAGTCCTCAGATCCCTACCTTCCCACATATTCCAGTTCAAATTATCAAACTCCACCACCCATGCTAGAACAAACTACACGCCCTATAGGACAAAATCTAGACAGATCATGTGTGACCAGCAATCACTCACAATCTACTCCATGTTCACCTACATCTCAATCCTTCAATCAGCTTCCTTTACCCTCCAACCAAAGTTTACATCCCATGGCAACTAGAGCACGTTCTGGAATAACTAAACTCAATCCAAAGTATGCTCTTTCTGCTGCCTCAACAATACCCTTTATCTTAAAAAAATATTGTGTCTGCACTAAAACACTCAGGATGGGCAGCCTCTATGCAAGAAGAAATCTCTACCTTAGAATTAAATAACACATGAGACTCAGTTCCCCTCAACCTCACATGAATATTCTAGGGTATAAGTGGGTTTTTAAACAGAAACTAAATCCCAATGGCAGTCTAGCAAGACTTAAGTCCAGATTGGTTGCCAAGGGATACCATCAAGAAGAAGGAGTAGACTTCTTAGACACCTATAGTCCCATTGTTAAAACATCAACAATAAGAGTAGTTCTAAGTCTAGCAACCACTAAAAATTGGCCAGTAAGACAGTTAGATGACAACAATGCTTTCTTGCATGGTGAACTGCAAGAATCTGTGTGCATGAAACAACCTCCTGGCTTTGTGAACAAAGCCATTCCAAACCATGTCTGCAAATAAAAAATCACTTTACGGCTTGAAACAAGCTCGCCGAGCTTGGTTTAATAAATTCAGTTCTTATCTCCTTGAATTTGGGTTTGTATGCAGTTCTGCTGACCCCTCCGTTTTCATTTTCAAACAAAAGGATATTACTCTCTTACTCCTACTTTATGTAGATGACATTCTCCTCACACGGAATTTTGAAACTCTAATCACAACACTCATTCATCAATTTCATAGCAAATTTCACATGAAGGACTTAGGTGCTCTGCACTATTTCCTAGGCATCCAAGTTACATATCACAACCATGGGCTATTTCTTCATCAAAGTTAGTACACTTTAGACGTCCTTCATAAGACATACATGCTCTCAGCTGAACCTCTTCCTACACCAATGCCTCTCAAACAGTCATTTTCTACATTGGACCAAACAACTTATCATGATCCAACGCACTTTCGTAACATACTTGGTGCCCTTCAATACCTAACGTTAACTAGGCCAGATATCTCATTCACAGTCAACTTCCTCTGTCAGAAAATGCATTATCCATCCATTGGAGATTTTAAATTACATAAACATTTATTGCGGTATCTCAAAGGTTCTTTACATCAAGGTCTATACATTCATTCTAAAAGTTCACTTACAATGCATGCTTTCAGTAACAGTGACTGGGCTGGATGCCAAGCCACTCGTAGTCTACCTCAGGCTTCTGTGTCTTCCTGGGCATCAATCTTGTGTCCTGGTCGGCTAAGCGGCAACCTACGGTCTCATGCTCCTCCACAGAAGCTGAATACCACACCATGGTGTCCTTAGCTGTAGAGCTCATTTGGTTGTCTTTTCTTCTTTGTGACATTGGCATTCCTCAACCAAATCCAACAATTCTTCACCGTGACAATATCTGTCCGCAATGTACCTGTCCACAAATCCAGTCTTCCACAAGCGGTCCAAGCACATTGAACTTGACTACCACTTCATACAAGAAAAGGTTGCACTAGGTTCCATAATTACTAAGCATATTCCATCTGCATTACATGTTGTAGATATATTCACCAAAATCTTACCCCGGGAACGATTCTACGATCTGGCAACAAACTTGGTCTAGGAGCAAATCCTACCACAAGTTTGAGGGGGATGTAAGTCCACATGACCAGTCCACAAACATAGCAAGAAGACCACATGTCCAGCCCACAAGCACGCCAGCTCGAGCTCAAGAAATCACCCCTGCAACATCACCCAATAATGAGAGCAAGCTGGCATGTTTTGAAACCTACAACAGAAATGGATTTGCAACCTACCACCACCTAATTCACTCGTCTCAACAAAAGGACAATCGACAGGCCCTCACTCCAAGGAATGACAACTGGTCTCCTGATATGTCAGTAGCCGTTGGAGGAGGATAAGAAAATCAGTGCTGCAGAAGAAATATTTCTGTCATTTACCTCTGCTATGTAGTATAAAACCAGAACCTCTGTAATACAGATTGATTTAGGCAATGAAAAACGTTACCTTTCTCAGTCCATGCTCCATTTCTCTTCTCTCAAATGCTTAATGCTTTTATGATGTAGGCTTTCATCTCACACTCAACCTAGTGTTAGCAATCTACAAATTTAGGAGATGTAAAAAAACTTTCTTCTCCACAGATTGATATGATTTCCAAACAATTTCCATAGTACCAAAGAAAACCTAGTAAGCATTTGGTTCCCAATATCGTACAAAAGAGTAAACATCTAATGACCAAAAAATTTGTTGGAATTGTTGGAAACAAGATTTTCTAAGACAAGATAGAAAGAAGAATACAAAAGATTGATTGATGTTTTCAAGTTGTTATTTCTCTATTTTATCTTGTTGCTATTTATATCTTGTTGCTATTTGTAGAAAAGTAATGATAAATGAACCACTAACTTCATTAACCCATTATCTCCACTAACCCACTACTAATAATAAATGACACTTCACTAACCCCATTATCTTCCACCAACCCACTACCAATAGTAAGCGGAGCACTAACAAATCTAGTAAAAAAATCCACTAAAAAAATTATCTTATGGTAAAAGGATAAAAAAGGTTAACATGAAAAGTTAACTAACATTATTAACCTCGAGAAAAGGAAGCTTCCCTGTGTTGGCAACATATCAAGAGCACTACTTGTTGCCATAGATCGAGCTAATTCCGCAGGTATTTAGATCCGCACAATTAAGCTGATGTAATGATATCTAAACAAGGAAAAATGGAAAACTAGAATCCAATCTACCATAGGGTTGTAGTGGAGATAATGCGATATGGGGCTACAATGATGGCAACAGAGTTTGATGGAGTAACAAAGAATTGCTTCCCTAGAATTATGTTTTTGTCACCATCAGCCAAGTGACTATTTCTACCGCCATCGCCTGCGAGCAGTTGATGCATGCAGCGTGAAAGGCAAAGAACATGAGAAACACTTCAAAGACGGTCTCTGTTGCTCATCATACCATAAGTTGCTGCTCAAAAGGCAGGTCCATCATCACGATACATAGTGCCAACAAAATCATTTTGCATATGTTTTTTTATGAAAAAGAAGAATTCAAGTCAGGCTTCTTAGTGGTTAACCATTTCTTCAGTAGATTTGGACGAATCAAAAATCCTCTAGAGGCACTCCGTTCGAGATTGAATTCTATTGGTTTTTTGCTTTGTTCATGAGCTAAATTTGAACAAGCTCATGAACTCTCTTCTCCCATGAACATTGTGCAAACTAGAAAATTAAATAGATGATAAAACTTGTTGGTTTTTCGTATGGTATTTTGCTGCTTGTGAAATCTGTTTTGAGGTTTTGTGTTGCAGAAAAGAAAATGTTAAGTTGGTGTTTTTGGGTGGTGATACTACTCACCTCTTTCTCATTCATATATATATTAAACCTTGATACAAAAGCTCATATATCCTAGTTCACATGCGTAGGATTGTCATCATATATCACTTTCCTAATTTCTGCATAAACCTAGCTAATTCATAACTGAAAACCGTTTTTGTTACTTCTGAAAATTTCAGCACTTGTCTCTTGTTTGTTATGTGTCACTATCTTCATCATATGGGTTTTGGGCTTCATCATATGTTTAATAGATAGCTGGGCCGCGGGCTTCGGGCAATTAATTAAAGTTTGAGTCTTCACGGGCCTCCATAAGCCCAAGATTCATTTTATGGCCCATTAACCCCTTTTAATTTTTCAGGGGGTCTTTCATTCTGGTTCACTCTAGAACCACAGCAGCCGTCGAACCCTAAAGAGAAATTAGGGTTCTTCGATTCTCCTACGCCTCCAGCCTGTGCATCACCGCGGGTTTCTTCTCCGTCGCCGCTGGTTTCCTCTCCGACAACTTCCTCGCCTGGCTCGCGGCCGTCCTCTCCTCTAGGCTACTCACGACGTTCCTCTTCTCCAGGGTGTTCGCGACATGCCTCTTCTCCAGGTAGTTCACGGTAAGTTTTCTGGTTTCTCTTCTCGTTGAATCTGTAATAAAAATCGCCTTCGATTTCGGTAATTTTCTAATACTCTTCAATGTTGATGTCTTGATTTGTTGTAGTGATGCGTTATCAGAGTTAAATAAAATAACCTAAAGTACCCGCAAGTGCACGACACGTGTGTAGTATTTTAGGTGTCGATCCCACAGAGACTATGCAACACTACCTAAACTCGAACTAGGAATCAAACTTGCTAACGAAAGAATATGGATGAAGAATGAAATATTGAAAGTAAATAAACTACTTGGGTTCTGACGATAAGAGAAACGTCCTAGGAATCCAGTTTCACCACAAGACTACCGAAATAGACGATCAATCTATCTAACATGCAATCCCAGTTAAAGCTATCTAAGGCGGACGATCCTAACATGATATCTACCCTCTCTTAAGGCATAGACACGTGATCTAGACAAGTTGCCCCCTACTTTCGTGGCTGACACCCTGAACTACACCCATGAGCTCTATGATTCGCCCGTTTCACCCTCAACCATTGCTACCCTACTTTCGTGGCCTAACCTCGGTTGTTTTAAACCTGATCTTCTAGGACTAGAATTCTCCTTTCGGTCCTTCTCCTAATCCCTAACACATGCATCTACGTGGCCTTTGTAAACACAAGTAAATTCAAGCACTCAGATAGAGAATAGATGAACTAAAATGGGAAGATGCAATCAAAATAGATCAAAGGTGGTTCCGGGATAGCCAAGGGCTAATCCCTTCTCCTAGAACAAACAAACTACTCGCTCATGCGTCTGTAAACAAACATAAACAAAGTAGAATGTCCAAGGAACATGAAAACCAAACAAAACCGAAGTGTTGGTGCTTGATCTCCAATGCTCCTCGCTTGTCTCCTCGCTAGAATCTCCAAAATCACGAACTAAATTGATCTCTATTGTCAGCTTGCTCCAATCACGTCTTCTGCCTCCTTTTAAGCCTCCTAAGTCGGTCCAATTATTGCCTTAATTGCCCCCACGAGTTCCCTTATGTTTTAATTTAATTTAACTTAAGTTTCATGTTTTCTCGGGTCGCGACCCGCTCGGGCATTGAGTGTGCCCGCTCGGGTGCGGCTATGGTGGAACGCGCAGACTGTGGTCTGCAATGCATGCCCGATCGGGCATGGTATGTGAGCCCGCTCGGGCACAAGGCAGTTGGTTGGGTATTCTTGCCCGAGTCGTGCAGCAAATGTGCACAAAATTGGCCGTAGGTTTTGCCCAATCGTGCAAGAGTTGTGCCCGATCGGGGGGAGGCTTTCCATGCTCAATCTCGTCCCGTTTGTCCCGTGATGATCCCCGAAGTTGCTCCTTAGCTCTGTGCATGTTCCTTTAGCTCCAAAATGATCCAAATACGCGTAAAAACCTGTAAGAACATGAAAAGCACAAAAACGAGTAAAACGGATACGAAATCATACATAAAGCAACATATATATATCGAAAACGTCTCTTAAATCATGCAAGAAATACGTATGAAAACGAGATGATAAGAAGTGAAGCACGTTTATGGTTTTTTTTATCTAAAATAAATAACCGAGTCTTAATCATAAAAAATAAAAACAAACAGCTGGGTTGCCTCCCAGAAAGCGCTTATTTAACGTCTTTAAGCTTTGACATCTCCATTCCTCATGTGTGTGCGACGAGTGGATCGGAAAGGGAAATGGAGTTTCCACTTTCGATCGGTTGAGCGGCTTGGTAGAGCTTTAACCGCTGTCCATTAGCTTTGAATGTGCCACCCGAATCGCTCCATAGTTCCACGTCTCCATGTGTGAAGACTTCTCGTACCTGAAAAGGATTAGACCAACGAGAACGTAGGTTGCCCGAGAAAAACATAGGTCGAGAATTGAAAAGTGGAACGAAGTCACCTAGTTGGATCTCATGAGGTAGGATCTTTTCGTCGTGCCATCCTTTAGTCAC
>CM071863.1:58746121-58781243 GCA_036759665.1 Gynandropsis gynandra
TTCTAGAGCTCGGGCTCGGGTCACGGGACCAACGTATTTTGACCTAATGGCGTCTCGGGTCGCATGCTCGGCGCTCGGGTTGCAGAGATTCCCTCTTCTTCCTTTCCGTGGGTCGCGTCCTCCTCACTGTTGATGGTCGCGTCTTCAGCGTCCTCCGGGATCATATCAGGTTGTTACCATATATTACTTTTCTAATTTCTGCATAAACCTAGCTAATTCATAGCTGAAAATCCGTTTTTGTTACTTCTGAAAATTTCAGCACTTGTCTCTGGTTTGTTATGTGTCACTATCTTCATCATATGGGCTTTGGGCTTCATCAGATGTTTAATAGATAGCTGGGCCGCGGGCTTCAGGTAATTAATTAAAGTTTGAGTCTTCACGGGCCTCCATAAGCCTAGGATTCATTTTCTGGCCCATTAATCCCTTTTCATTTTTTAGGGGTCTTTCATTCTGGTTCACTCCAGAACCACAGCAACCGTCGAACCTAAAGGAGAAATTAGGGTTCTTCGATTCTTCGAAGCCTCCAGCAAGTGCTTCGTCGCCCGCCCATGCTTCACCTCCCCCGTGCTTCTCCAACATCAGCAGCAAGGGTGAGACTCCAACAAATTCCACATGACCTGCGTAACTCAAAATTTCAGGAAGTTCTATTGACTAAATTTTGACATATGTTATTGGGCAAACACACCAATTTCGCACCAAGTTTATCAACAAAAATAGGTTTGTATAAGCATTAGTAACAACATGCATGGCATCAAACATGAACTTAAAAGCAAAGACAAGAAACAACATAAGCCAGCATTATATAACACTGTTATAGCTTAGTTTCCCTTCTTAGCAAGTGACAGAGTTTGGAATCAACAAGAAGAAGAAAAATAAGAATATCTTCACAAAAAAATGTAAAATGTTTATGCCTGGTAGCACTTGATGCACGACCATACCCAAAATCTTGTCTTGAAAGTAGGCCTCTGATGAACAAGTTGTGCAAAGAATACCATGGACATATCCTGTGTAAAGCAAAACAAATATAAGGAAAAAAGAAATAGAAAAAGCATCCACACATTTTTTTTCATCAGAGCAGGCTGGCCTCTGCTGTAGTTGAACTGGAAAAAAAAAGAAATCGAGTGAGTCTTAATCTAAGGTCACTGTAAGCAAATCAATTCATGAAAAGTTGTGGTTTTAATAATGCCCAATCCTTTATAGAAGGAATATCTCTAACATACATTTAGGAATCTGTTAGCATATATTTAGGAATCTGTTAGGTCAAATCTCTTCTATAATCTCTCTATATAAACCCCTCCTACATTACCATTTAAATCAATATATGAAAGAACCTTTTACATGGTATCAAAAGCCTCTACGACTCACGTCAAACCGTAGCCTCTAATTTTTTCTTCGAAACACATCATCATGATCATGTGTAATCCCAACGATCCACAACGTGTGATCCTCTCGGTGAATATGACCAACGTCACCAAACTCTCCACCAACAATTACCTGACTTGGAGTGTTCAGGTTGCTACATTGTTTGAGGGACACTGTCTTGATGTTTTCCTCCTTGACAGCAACATTGTTCCACCAGCCACTATTACTGTTGACGGGATCTTGATTCCCAACTCGACCTTTTCGCCATTCAAACAGCAGGATCGACTCCTCTTCTCTGCACTCCTGGGAGCGATCTCCACACCACTCCAGCCACTAGTGGCACGCGCCTCCTCCACCAGAGATGCCTGGAAACTCCTCCTCAACACATATGGCAAGCCGTCGAGGGGGCACATCAAGCAAATCAGACATCAACTCAAGAATTGCACCAAGGGAACAAAATCTACCGATGATTACATGAGATTCATCAAAACGAAATCCGAAGAACTTGCGTTGTTGGACAAAGCACTTGATGCAAACGACTTACTAGAGTTCATTCTAGATGGCCTACCCGAAGATTTCCAACCGGTCGTTGATGCTGTTAACGCTAGTGATTCCACAATTCCATTGGACAAGCTACATGAACGCCTCATAAATCATGAAGCTCATCTGCAATCACTCACTCCAGTCTCGTCACCTCTACCGATCACGGCCCTGCATGCATCCTCTCGTCCTACTTACAGTTCTCGTCCAAAATAGGGGACCTAATGGAGTCGCGATAACACAACTCAAACCAGAGGTATTAAGGAAAATGTCAAGCCTACGGAATATTCGAATATAGTGCTAAGCATTGTCCACAATTTCAACTCATTTCAACATCTCAACAACATGGATTTCTACGGCCTATGCATTCTCGTCCTTCCTATGTCCCTCAAGCATCCCCACGGGCCCACAACACTATGGTCTCGGCCTATGATGCTGGACAATGGCTGCTTGACAGCGGAGCCTCAACTATATCACCTCCGATCTGCATAATTTATCCTTTCATAGTCCTTATACAAAAGGTGAAGCTATGGTAATTGGTGACGGCTCCATTTGTGCCATTCAAAACACTGATTCCTTTTCAATCCCTCTGTCCTCTCGCTCATTCTGCTTCGACAATGTTCTTCATGTCCCTGCAATGAACAAAATTTTGATTTCAATACAGAAGCCATGCCAAACTAACAATGTCTCTGTTGAATTTTTTGCACATGGATTTCAGGTGAAGGATCAAAGCACGGGGGCACAACTCCTTAAAGGACCGGAACATGGTGGTGTCTATGAGTGGCCGTCTCGGAAAACTGCTTCCTCTCCTATCCTTGCCTTCCCTACATAAAAAATACATAGTGCTCAGTGGCATTCACGTTGAGGACATCCATCTTTTCCAGTTTTGTGTCACATGATTTCTATGTTTTCTCTTCCATTGTCTCAAGATTCAAGTTCTTTGTTTCGCAGCTCTTGCTCAAGTAATAAAGCCACAAATTACCTTTTTCTACTACCTCCAATGTGTCTACACATCCTCTTTAAATTTGTTTCTCCGATGTCTGGACTTCCCCACAACACTCCATTGATGGTTCCAAGTATTACGTTATATTCGTCGATCACTACACTTGTTACATTTGGTTCTATCCCTTAAAACACAAGTCTCATGTCTTCTCCACTTTCACACGTTTCAAAGCCCTTGTCGAAACACATTTTCAAACCAAAATCTCCACTTTATATAGTGATATTGGTGGTGAATATGTTGCTCTTGCACCCTACCTATCCTGTCACTGAATCTCCCAACTTACAACCCCACCCTATACACCTAAACACAATGGACTCTCTGAGAGACGACATCGACATATTGTCGAGACAGGTTCATCCCTACTAATGCATGCTTCCCTTCCTATATCCTTTTGGTCTTTTGCTTTCTCAAATGTTGTCTACCTCATCAACCATATGTGCACCCCAAATTTGTCCCATTCTTCTCCTTATCAATTGTTTTTTCGTAAGTGATAACACGTAAAGTGTATCAAATTTAGGCTAGGTTTTAGTATCATTTTCGCATACATTTCTTAGTTAGATTTACATTTCCGATATGATTTTTCGTTACATACGCCTGTTTTGTTGGTTTGCAGGTTTTAAGGCGACAAGGCCTAAACGAGCGTAAATAGACGAATTCCTGAGTAAAACCACACACATTGAAGATAAATTCACTCAGAGCCAAAATCAAGCCTTTAAACTCAACGGAAAACCCGAGCAACGAGCGAAAAAGAGAAAAATCAAGGAATCAAGAGTGCCCGCTCGGGCATTGAGGTCTACCCGCTCGGACAAAACTTATGGGGTTTATTTACGACACCTTGCATGACCCGGGCACGAAGGCAACATGATCGGGTAGCCATACCTGATCGGGCGCAAACAGGGTACCCGCTCAGGCGTTAATTCGTCCTAAAAATCCCCGAGAGTTTACACGACTCGGGCCATTCAACCACACGATCGGGTGCTGATTCCCGATCGGGCAGGACGTAGTACACGACTGGGCGAGGCGCTACACTACCGGGTAAAAGGTGTACCCGAGCGGGCCGCGTTTCTCGCAACAAACTAGATCTTGCATTGAAACGAGCTAATTAATAAACCAGAATGGATCTAGATGCAGGGGGCGATGCCTAGGGCAAGGAAAGGCTTGGAAAACATCAGGAAAGGCTCGGGAGATGCTGGAGAAGGAGAGAAGCATCAATCCACACATCGGTAACACAATAGGGAAGATCGAGGCATCGAGTTTCCTAGGGTTTATCATGTTTAGGGTTGTGTCATCTTCTTTGTCTGTATTCTCCATGAGTGAGTAGGGTCCCAGCTATGGGTTAGGGATATCGGATTGTAACGGATGTACAATTTTATGCGTTAATGCTTAGATCTATTGAATTTATCTTGATATTCGGTTGTACAATCAACACCGTAAATGTCTATACTAGTGCTGCCCGCTCAGTAACATAGGAATTCATACTTTGCTGGAAGGTTAAAGTGTGAATCCAGAACTGTTGAGTTGTAGGTTAAGTTCGATTAATGAGAATCTGACCGGTCGGTTAATCGACTTAGGAATTAGGATTGCGTTCGTAAAGCTGCCATAGTACGGGTTAATCACTATTGGAAGGTA
This sequence comes from Gynandropsis gynandra, assembly GCA_036759665.1. Taxonomy (NCBI): domain Eukaryota; kingdom Viridiplantae; phylum Streptophyta; class Magnoliopsida; order Brassicales; family Cleomaceae; genus Gynandropsis; species Gynandropsis gynandra. The sequence goes on from CM071863.1 coordinate 58,750,656, forward strand.
GGGTTGCACGTACTCATGGTTAGGAGGTCTAGGCTCAGAAGAATCACTCCTCACCTTAGAGCATGAATTTCCAATTATCAATATAATTCGATAGGTTTATGATCTTTAGTTGTTACATCCATACGATTCTCGGTATCCCGATACCCGTAGTGTTCGTCATATCCAAGTTTTCCCCAACCTTCTATCTTTGCCAACATTAGTTTAGTTCTTTAGATATTTCGCACCACGCCTTCATCTATTTCCCTTCGTCTTAGTTTAGTGATATTCTTAGGATAAGGCTGCATTAGTCCCTAGAGTTCGACCCTGGTACTACACGATCCGAATACTTGCGGTGAAATGGCCTAGGAAATATATTGCTTGAGATTTCCACACATCAAGTTTTTGGCGCCGTTGCCAGGGACTAATAACGGCCCAGACTAGGAATTAGCTAGATTAAGATCTAGTCCTTTCCGGAGTCTTCTTTTGTTTTTCGCATTTTCTTTTCATTTTTCTTTTTTTATCGAGTCTATTCTATCTACCGCAGATTTACACTTTGGTGTTTTGTTTCTTGTTGTGCAGGAGCCTTGCATGAGAAGCTCTACTCAGAAGCTCCTCATTTACGATCCCGAGATCGAACGAATTTTAAGGAGCCTACGCAAGAAGAGAAGGATTGGAACAGCGGATTCTGAGTCCGAGGTAGAAAGAGCGAGCAATCACGAGACATACGCCTCTGAGGAGGAAGAAACCCATAGCACAAGCAGTGGAGAGGACAACACAAGTAATCCCAACATGGCTACTGCCGATGAGACTTACGAAGCCTACACCGCTCCGAAGCACACGCAGTTACTTTCGTGCATGGCCCGCACGACCAATAATCAGGTTGAGCTACAACCGGCCTTCATACAAATGCTCAACAACTCAGCCTTTAGAGGAATGGAGAACGAAGATCCGAACTCCCACCTTACGGACTTCAAGATGTTTTGCAGCACTACCAAGGTTGGAACGGGAGTTACTTGGGAGGATCTCTACTTGATGGCGTTCCCTTTCTCATTCAAAGATGCGGCGCAACGTTGGCTATTCAACTTGTCGGCTGCATCAATCACGTCGCGGGATGATTTGGAGCAACGGTTCATGCAACAACTCTTCCCGGATCATAGAACGCTTCTCGCCAAGAGTAGCATTAATTCTTTCTTACAAGAAAGAGGCGAGACGTTACATGACGCATGGGAGCGATTTAAGAACTACCAACGGATATGCCCACACCACAGAATGGATAAGAAGTATCTCATCATGAGTTTTATCCAAGGTCTCCAAGAAACCACCCGATTCATGATCGTGGCAGCGGGTGGTGGTTCCCTCAGCAACCTTACGTTCAATCAGCTCGAGAACTTGATCGAGACCATGGCGAGGGAAGGAGGCAAGAAGGTAGGGGAATACAATCACGAATACCCATCTAAAGCTGCAGTGAACGAGCTAGGCATCGCCAACCCGGAATTGACGGACTTGAAGCAGCAAGTTGGTGAGATACATCGGATGATAGCTGGACTTCATGTGGACCGACATGACGCATCCGTAGACCAAGGGATCATATGGCAACACGAGCAACATAGCAAATCTGCAAGACATCCAACCGCGGATAATGGCAAGGAACCAGAATCAAGGTTTCCCGCCGAGAGGAAATGGCCAAGATTACGGATATCAGCCGCGCGCACAATCTTCAAGTGATTCTCAGATTCTTTCGATGCTCCAATTTATGCATCAAGAGAAGAAAAATGCATTTGGAGGGATTAGGGCTGAGCAAGAGGATACGAAGAAGAGAACGGACGGATTTCAGACACACTTGCGGCTCCTCGAAATGCAAGTGGCTCAGCTAGCCCAAGGTTCGAACCGACAACCCGGACAGCTCCCCGGGAAACCCGAGGCGAACCCCCGCGAGCAGATCAATACCATCCACTTGAGGAGTGGCAGTACGGTAGGACAACCCACGCCTTCCTTGGTTGCAAGAGAAGAGCCTTTAGTCATTACAAAAGAGCAACCCGGCACTCTAGGCATGGAAGAGAAGGCGATCGAGGAAGAGGAGAGAGAGTTACCCTATGTAGCACCTCCCCCGAGGGTACCACCGTTACCCTTTCCGCAGTGCCAAAGGAAGCAAAGTAACGAGGCCCAATTCACTAAATTCGTAGAACTCCTACAGAAGCTGCAAGTTACCATCCCTTTCTACGACACACTCATGAAGATGCCGTCCTACGCAAAGTTCCTTAAAGACATCATAACAAGGAAAAGGACCGTAGATAATGAGATGGTAATGGTCACGAACTGTCTCATACAACCACCGACTTTGGCTAAGAAGATGCCCGATCCAGGTAACTTCGTCATCCCTTGCAAGATCTATGACTACGAGATTGAACATGCACTAGTTGACATCAGAGCGAGTGTAAGCTTGCTACCATTATCTCTCGTTGAAAAGCTTAATCGAGTAGGAGATCTTCAGCCCACGCGCATGGTAATCACCCTAGCCGACAAATCCGTGCGGAATCCTGAGGGCATATTAATGAACGTAGCAGTGCAAGTTGGAAAGTTCTGGTTCCCCGCAGATTTTATCGTTGTGGACATGGAGATCAATCCGAGGATCCCCATCATTTTGGGAAGACCGTTCCTCAACACGACGAATATGGTGATATACTGTGCTGAGGGCAGGCTGCTGATGAAGTTCGGGGATGAATCCATCGAGTTCAAACTCGATGAGGCATTGAAGAAGCCGTACATGCCCGAACCCGTGATGCATATCGACACGGTGGATGAATTAGTAGAGGAAAGTACACATGAGTATCGGACCATCCACCCCATAGAGCTAGCACTTTCAGCGTGTAGTGGAAGCACATTTCAGTCGTCTCAAGACGTGGAAGAATGCATAGACCTCATGGAAGAGTTAATTGAACTCGAATCCAGCATGGACCCGAGCGGGCAGAACATAGAGCCCGACTGGGCTGAACGACCACAGAAGAACCCGCACGGGCAGGATCATAACCCGACGCGGGCAGTACTCACAGGGGTAAATGCTGCAATTGGCAACCCGAGCGGGTGGATGCATGAACCCGATCGGGCAGTTGAACTGGATGAGAACCCGCCTAGGCGACCCCACAGCCCGACTCTGTACCACTCACGGGATAAATGGCACAAATTGTACCCCGAGCGGGTTGGACAAAGAGCCCGATCGGGCAGAGCAAATGGACAGGAACCCGCTCGGGCGTACTTACAGCCCGACTCGGGTAGGTCCTATGGGGGTAAAAGACACTATTCTTAACCCGACCGGGTTATCTGATAAACCCGATCGGGCAGTTCCTCCTCCACCGTGCTCTACATCTCCTATGCCTTGTATCGCCCATTTTCGCACGGACCCCGACTGGAGTGCCGAGAAAGCACCCAAGGTTGAGCTTAAACCCCTTCCGCATGGGCTCAGGTATGAATTCCTTGCTGACAATTCTACATACCCCATGATTATCAATGACGCGCTTGATAGGACACAAGTGGATAAACTCCTCTGCGCACTCAAGAGATATCGAGCCGCCATCGGTTACACACTGGAGGACATTAGGGGTATCGACCCTCAGATCTGCACACACCGTATCCACTTAGAAGATGAGTCGAATTCATCCATAGAGTGTCAACGCCGACTCAACCCCAACATGGCAGAGGTCGTCAAAAAGAAAGTGTTGAAGCTTCTAGATGCTGGTATCATATACCCCATCTCCGACAGCACTTGGGTCAGCCCGGTACAAGTGGTACCGAAGAAGGGAGGCATCACCGTCGTCCCAAACCAAAACAACGAGCTCATTCCTACGCGGACGGTAACAGGATGGCGGATGTGAATAGATTATCGCAACTGAACAAGCATACCAGGAAGGATCATTTCCCTTTGCTTTTTATTGATCAAATGCTTCAGAGGTTAGCGGTTCACTCCTATTTTTCTTGATGGCTACTCAGGGTTCTTCCAGATCCCGATGCACCCAAATGACCAAAAGAAGACGACATTCACTTGCCCACATGGGACGTTCGCTTACCGCCGGATGCCATTTGGCTTATGCAATGCACCCACCACGTTTCAAAGATGCACGACTTCCATCTTTTCTGATGTTAATGGCGATATTATGGAGGTGTTCATGGATGACTTTTCAGTCCATGGCTCCTCCTTTGATTTGTGTCTGCCAATCTCTGTAAAGTGTTAGACAGGTGTTTGCAAGCGAATCTTGTGCTAAATTGGGAGAAGTTTCACTTCATGGTACGGGCAGGAGTTTTTCTAGGGCACAAGATCTCAGAAAAGGGGATTGAGGTCGACAAGGCTAAGGTTGAGGTGATTGAGAAGCTACCCCCTCCTAGAAATGTCAAAGCTATCCGTAGCTTCCTTGGGCATGTGGGGTTTTATCGGAGGTTCATCAAGGACATCTCCAAGATTTCCAAACCGCTCACCGACCTCTTGAGTAAAGATGATGTGTTCAAATTCAATGAGGAGTGTCATTGTTCTTTCGAGAAGCTCAAGAAAGCATTGATTTCGCCCCCTATCATCCAGCCTCCGGATTGGAAGTTACCTTTTGAGCTCATGTGCGATGCAAGCGACTATGCGGTGGGGGCTGTATTGGGACAACGAAAGGATAAAGTGATGCATGCTATCTACTATGCCAGCCGTACTTTAGACGACGCTCAGTGCAACTACTCCACTACGGAGAAAGAGCTACTGGCCATTGTCTTTGCTTTTGAGAAGTTTCGCTCCTACCTTGTTGGATCCAAGGTAATTCTCTACCCTGATCATGCAGCGCTGAAATATTTGATCAACAAGAAGGATGCGAAACCAAGGTTGATTCGGTGGGTCTTAGTCCTTCAAGAATTCGATTTGGAGATACGCGATAGAAAAGAGACAGAAAATAGTGTGGCCGACCACTTGTCTTGCCTTGAGATTTTCGACAGGATCCCTATAGACGACTCGCTCAGAGATGATGTCGTCATGGCCATAGACGGAACGCCTATTCCGTGGTACGCAGATTTCGTAAACTGCCTCGTATGTGAGACCCTCCCACAAGGCCTGAACCACAACGCAAGGAAGAACGATGTCAATGCCTACTTTTGGGACGAACCTTACTCGTTGAAGCGAGGAACCGACGGTATATATAGGCGTTGCATCCCAGAAGAAGAGGTATCCGATGTGCTTTTCCATTGCCATTCTTCTGACTATGCAGTACATTTTGCCGCCCCCAGAACGGCAGCAAAAGTTCTCCAAGCCGAATTCTATTGGTCTACGCTCTTCAGGGACGTTCACAGATATGTCTCAGCTTGTGACGTATGTCAAAGGACAGGAAACATCTCTAGAAGGCAAGAGGGACCTCAGCAATATATCTTGGAAGTCGAACCATTTGATGTATCGGGCATCGACTTCATGGGACCATTTCCTTCGTCTTGCGGAAATCAATACATCTTGGTCACTGTAGATTATGTGACGAAATGGGTGGAAACGCTAGCATGCCCGACCAACGATGCCAAGGCAGTCACCAAGCTCTTTAAAGGAATCATCTTTCCTAGATTTGGCGTTCCAAGAGTTGTGATTAGTGATGGAGGAAAGCACTTCATCAATCGGGTGATCGAGACACTATTGGCGAAATACGGAGTGAAGCACAAGATAGCCACACACTATCACCATCAGACAAGTGGACAAGTAGAAGTATCCAATCGAGAAATCAAGTCCATCCTAGAAAAGACCATCTCAAAATCCCGAAGAGATTGGGCACTAAAGCTAGATGATGCAGTTTGGGCTTTTAGAATGGCTTTCAAGACTCTGATTGGTATGACACCGTTTCAGCTCGTGTATGGAAAAGCATGTCACCTCCCCGTCGAACTGGAACACAAAGCATATTGGGCCATAAAAGCGCTGAATTACGACCTCAAAAGGGCTGAGGAGAAGCGGGTTCTCCAGATTCACCATTTAGAGGAGATGCGACAAAATGCCTACGAGAACGCAAAGATTTACAAAGAGCATACAAAGAAGTGGCATGACAAGCACATTCTCCAACGCTCGTTCAAAGCCGGTGATCAGGTGTTTCTATTCAATTCCCGCTTGAAATTATTTCCAGGAAAGCTCAAGTCGCGATGGTCGGGACCTTTCACGGTAAAAGGAGTTTCACCGCATGGAACCATGAAATTAGACAACGGGATTGGGGGAACATTCTTGGCGAATGTGCAAAGAGTGAAGGCATATTGTGCTTATAGAATGGAGGATGGAACATGCAACTTGCCTCTTTCAGACATTACATGCGTATGAAGACGCTAGGGTCGAGCTAAAGACCTAAAACAAGCGCTTCTCGGGAGGCAACCCGAGCCACATATGCTTTTCCATTATCTTCATTTCAGTTCTGTTTTTCGAACTTCTTTTTAGACATGGACAATTTTTTTAGGACTTAGGGTTTTAGTAGACTTATGATTTTTGCTGCACGGTTTTCCTCGCTTTCTTTTTCAGTTTTGCAGCAAACGCCCGGTCGGGCAGACAATTTCACCCGCGCGAGCTAGGTCAAATTAAATGAGGCATGATCGGATGATTTCATGAGGCCCGCACGGACACAGTGCGGATGAGTCACACGATCCGGATGTATCACAATTCGAGAAAGCCACACACATCAGGTGTACTCGTTATCTTTTTTTATATTTTCTCGAATTTTTTCATGCGGGTATCCCTCATAGGTCTCGAACACAGGGACTGTGTTCCGTTCAGGTCTGGGGGGGTACTCTTTGTTTAGAGTGATACGGATTTTTATTTAGAGCGACATATTTGCGCTTAGGATTAGGTTTAGGAATAAGATGGATACCTAGTGAAATTTTTTTCGAGATTTTTTCGAGCTGTAGTCAATTTTTGCGACCTTTTCGAATCGTGGATAATGGTCTAGGTTTGCTTAGAAGCATTTTGGATACCGATTAGTCGAGTAGTTGTGTTTGAAGCCACGACGGATAGTTGAATTCACCCCTTAGATTTCGGTACCAAGTAGTCATATCTTCGTGTATACCGTCTTGCCTTTGTTTAGTTGATATTCTTAGCGTTCATGAGTTAGATTCCACACACTAAGTAGAAAGCCATCCCTCTTCGACTTCGACGTCCTAGGAACAAAGCGTGGATCTAAGTATCGAAAAGAGAAAGAAAAGAATAAGAACGAGAAGAAGCGAGTTTAATGATATCAAAAGCTTAGGGGAATTGGTATGGAGATTACTTGGACGTTATCTAGGGTTGTGAAGTAGACTTAGATTTTTTGTAGGATTACATGGCTCAGCACTTTCGGTAGATATAAGGCTATACTCGGCACGGTTAGGCTTTTGTTCATTTGACGCGTTGATTTGCGGAATGACTAATCCTTCGAACTTTTTATACTATGATCCATCGTTATTAGATTCTTCCTGTACTTGACTTTAGTTTTGTTTGAGGACAAACAAAGGTTTAGGTCTGGGGGAGTTTGATAACAGGTAAAGTGTATCAAATTTAGGCTAGGTTTTAGTATCATTTTCGCATACATTTCTTAGTTAGATTTACATTTCCGATATGATTCTTCGTTACATACGCCCGTTTTGTTGGTTTTCAGGTTTTAAGGCGACAAGGCCTAAACGAGCGTAAATAGACGAATTCCTGAGTAAAACCACACAAATTGAAGATAAATTCACTCAGAACCAAAATCAAGCCTCTGAACTCAACGGAACACCCGAACAACGAGCGGAAAAGAGCAAAATCAAGGAATCGGGAGTGCCCGCTCGGGCACTGAGGTCTACCCCCTCGGGCAAAACCTGCGGGGTTTATTTACGATACCTTGCACGACCCTGGCACGAAGGCAACATGATCGGGTAGCCATACCCGATCGGGCACAAATAGGGTACCCGCTCGGGTGTTAATTCGTCCTAAAAATCCCCGAGAGTTTACACGACTCGGGCCGTTCAACCACACGATCGGGTGCTGATGCCCGATCGGGCAGGACGTAGTACACGACCGGGCAAGGCGCTACACGACCGGGTAAAAGGTGTACCCGAGCGGGCCGCGTTTCTCGCACTAAGCTAGATCTTGCATTCAAACGAGCTAATTAATAGACCAGAACGGATCTAGATGCAGGGGGGCGACGCCTAGGGCAAGGAAAGGCTTGGAAAACATCATGAAAGGCTCGGGAGACGTTGGAGAAGGAGAGAAGCATCAATCTACACATCGGTAACACAATAGGGAAGATCGAGGCATCGAGTTTCCTAGGGTTTATCATGTTTAGGGTTGTGTCATCTTCTTTGTCTGTATTCTCCATGAGTGAGTAGGTTCTCAACTCTGGGTTAGGGATATCGGATTGTAACCGATGTACAATTTTATGCGTTAATGCTTAGATCTATTGAATTTATCTTGATATTCGGTTCTACAATCAACACCGTAAACGTCTATACTAGTGCTGCCCGCTCAGTAACATAGGAATTCATACTTTGCTGGAAGGTTAAAGTGTGAATCCTGAACTGTTGAGTTGTAGGTTATGTTCGATTAATGAGAATCTGACCGGTCGGTTAATCGACTTAGGAATTAGGATTGCGTTCGTAAAGCTGCCATAGTACGGGTTAATCACTGCTGGAAGGTAGGATTGCACGTACTCATGGTTAGGAGGTCTAGGCTTGGAAGAATCACTCCTCACCTTAGAGCATGAATTTCCCTATATCAAGATAATTCGATAGGTTTATGATCTTTAGTTGTTATATCCATACGATTCTCGGTATCCCGACACCCGCAGTGTTCGTCATATCCAAGTTTTCCAACCTTCTATCGTTGCCACCATTAGTTTAGTTCTTTAGATATTTCGCACCACGCCTTCATCTACTTCCCTTCGTCTTAGTTTAGTGATATTTTTAGGATAAGGTTGCATTAGTCCCTAGAGTTCGACCCTGGTACTACACGATCCGTATACTTGCGGTGAAATGGTCTAGAAAATATATTGCTTGAGATTTCCACACATCAGTAAGCCTCCTAATTACATCAAACTTCGAGTTTTTTGGTGCCTCTGTTACCCATGGTTGCGTCCTTATTCTCTTCACAAACTAGCTCCACATTCCACACCTTGTCTCTTTCTCGGATACTCTCTTCCACAAAGTGCCTACCTCTGCTTTGATCCTATTCACTCTCGCACTTACATTTTGATGTGTAGTACTTCAGGTATCGATCCCACAGGGACTACGCAACACAATATAAAATCAAACTACGAATAAAAATTGCAAACAAACTAAATATGAGATTTGAGAATGAAATACTAAAAACAAGTAAACAAACGAGTTCCTAACAATGAGACAAAAGTTCCAGGAATCCAGTTTCGCCACAAGACTACCAAAACCAACAATCAACCTATCTATCATGCAATCCCAGTCAAGTTATCAGAGGCAGATGTTCCTAATATGATATCTACCCTTTCTCAAGGCATAGACACGTGATCTAGTCATGTTATCCCCTACTCTCGTGGCTGACACCTTGAATTAAACCCATAAGATCTGTGATTCATCCATTTTACCCTCAACCGCTGCTACCCTACTTTCGTGGCCTAACCTCGGTTGTTCTAAACCTGATTATCCGGAATTATAATTCTCCTTTCGGTCCTTCTCTTAAGTTCCTAAAATATGCATCTACGTGGCCATCGCAAACACAAGTCAATGAAGTACTCAGATAAAGAATAGATAAACGAAAACGGGAAGATGCTTTCAAAGATAAATCAAAGTGGTTCCGAGATAGCCAAGGCCTAATCCCTTCTCCTAGAACAAAACAAACTACTCGCTCATGCGTCCGTAAACAAACATAATTGAAGTAGAAAGTTTTAGGAATATGAAAACCAAATGAAACCGAAGTCTTGGGTTGATCTCCAATGCTCCTTGTATGCCTCCTTTGCAAAAGCCTCCTTCTTCTCTCTACTCTCTCTCCTTCGATCCAGAACTCAAACTAAACTCCCTAACTGAAGCTCTCCTCGACCCCTAGCTCCTGTTCTTCCTTTTCCTTCTTCTTTTCTTTCCTTTTCTCCCCCTCTTTCCTTCTGACCGTTCGTTCTTTTCCTTTAGTTGCAGCAGCCACCGATTTTGCCTTTTCTTGAGTTTTTCATTCTTGATTAAGTTGGGCAACGTTTCCATTACTTTCTCCAGCAAAATATCACTTATTCCTCTTCTCTAAAGTCGTTTTCCTTATTGTATAAGTCACCAACAAGTTCCTTTTCATTTAAAGACAAATTAACTTATTTGTAAGTTGCAGGTGACAGATGCGACCCGCGCAAGCTGAGTGTGTGACCCGCTTGGGCGCGGCGCGCATGATCGCGATGGAAAACATGATCGCAGATGCGTGCTCCGGTCGGGCTGGTGTGTGCCCCACTCGGGCTGATTCCCCGACCGTGTAGTACTTGCCCGACTCGTTCTCAATTTGCTGGACCAGTGGCCCGTAGCATTGCCGAACTAAATGCTCGCGCAGACAAGGTTTTACCCCGCGCAGGCTGAGCTTGTTCTTCGCCGATTCTAGTCCCGTTTGTTCTGTGATGATCTTCGATGTAGGTACTTTGTCTCGTGCACGTCCTTTAGTTCCAAAATGAACCGAATTTGCATTAAAACCTGTAAGAACTTGAAAACACGAGAACGAGTAAAACAGATACAGAATTATACTTAAAAATCACATATATATCGTAAAAATCTCTAAAATCGTGCAAGAAATATATATGAAAACGAGATGATCAAAATCCCCCAGACTTGAATGTTTGCTTGTCCCTAAGCAAACGTAAACGTGGAACACTGGACTATACAAAAATCTGAAAATTCCCCCTTCTCCTAGAAATACCGCTAAAGCGAACCTAACCAATCAACTAGCACGTCGAGAGCAAATTCGATCTAATTAAGTTTTCAGTGTTTATCCTAGGTTCACCAAGGCTACCCACGAGAAAGTAAATCAAAGTAAAACTAAACAAGCTACCTTAACTCTCTCCACCAAACAAGACTTCAGACAAATGCTAAACCTAGACCAATCGAGAATACTTGTTTCTTTCCGAGCTTCTTTTTTTTCTTTTTTTTTTCTTTTTTTTTCTTTTTTTGTTTCTTTTATTTTTCTTTTCTTTTGTTTTTTCGTTATGCATACACACTAGGCTTCTAGGACGTTGGATTTGAAGGGAAATTGCCTCTACTTAGACCTAGACTACCGATGACGGTATACTCATGCATCTCGTTCAAGAGTGCAGCGGAGTAGGCGGCGTTTTATTGTGCCATGCCCTTAAGACGTAGAAAGATGATCGCCAACCCAGCACTTAAACCCGAGCCATCGAAAGAGTATCAAGATCAATGCACTCATATCGACTTAAGATCATGCTTTTAGGCATTATTTCTATCGACAACGGAGTGTTAGTGTGCGCTCTTAATCTGCAAAATAAACTCGATTTCATGCGATATAATAATCCTCATAAAAAAGAAGTAAAGCATCATCTACACGAAGTATGGCCATCTGGATAAAGAGAATAAACGATAAACTAGCCTAGCAACCTCGTCTAAAACCCCCACAAGCAACACTAGGATTCCCTAAGAATTACGACCTATTATTTTTCAGCCGACTAATAAGCTCTAATGCTTAGGAAAAACCTAGCTCAAACATGCAAAATCTCACGGAAAAGGCCAACTTATTAAGCACCCTAGGTTCAGGGTTCATCTCAAAACGTGGCACCGGACAAGTGCCTGGGATGACTCTGACTCACGAAAGCAAAAACAAACTAAAAACTACAAAATCAAAGAAAAATTGAAAGAAAATGAAACGAAATCACCTGAAAAATGTGAGCTGATCCCCCAGACTTGAATTGAACGACGTCCTGGACGTGAAGCTCCAATGGAGGGTACGGGAAATGTAGTCACGTTTGTGGTGGTATTTTTTGTGTGTTTTTTAATGATTAACCGAGTCTTAAACTTAAAACTAAGAAAAATAGAAAACAAACAGCTGGGTTGCCTCCCAGAAAATGCTTATTTAACGTCTTTAAGCTTTGACGTCTCCATTCGTCATGCATGTGCGACGGGTGGATCGGAAAGGGAAATGGAGTTTCCACTTTCGATCGATTGAGCGGCTTGGTAGAGCTTTAGCCACTGTCCATTAGCTTGGAATGTCCCACTCGTCTCGCTCCAAAGTTCTACTGCTCCATGCGGGAATACCTCTCGTACCTGAAAAGGACCAGACCAACGAGACTGTAGTTTTCCCGGGAAAAACTTAAGATGAGAATTAAATAGTAGAACCAAGTCTCTGGCGGTAACAACAGAAACCGCTTAACATCTGAAGAAAGTGCTAATGGTCCACAACATGAGAGACAATCGGATCCAGTATATTCGGATTTTTATGAATCCGAATTTATTTTCGACTAGATCGGCACAATAAATTGAGTATCCATTCTATCAGCAGATGCCACTGCCGGTCGAACCAATGATGCATCACGAGCCTTCGATGCATCAGGAACCAACAGTTGAAGAGCTTTTAGCAATGGACGAGGAAAGATGCAAACTTCCTCGTATAGATCCGGATGCAAAATCCGATGAACTTTGGTATAAACTAACTTTAAATTAATTTTGTAACTAATTAATTATCAAGTCTTAATTTACTTTTATGTTTAGGTTTGGTCGTAAGTAGCTTAATCGTCATATCACAAAGATAATGAAAGATGATTATGATCGTCTACGTTATAACTGGATGCGAACCGATCTCGAAATAAAGGAACGATGGTGGAAAGCTTTCATTGTATATTTTTTTAAATATTCATTTCATTATAAATTTTAAAATTAAATTAATATTTAACTAAATAATTAAATCATTATTTTCAGCAAAAATTTTATAGGGATCCTGCAATAACCGGACTAGTAAAGTCCGAATTTCAAAAGCATGCGGCACAACGACTGAAAAATCTTGTATACGACACGAAAAAAGAGTATGATGTAAAACATATCAAACCCGTTTGGGTCCCTGATAATGTCTGGGAACAGCTGCTTGCCTATTGGGACTCTCCTGAATTCAAGGAGAGAAGTGAGCGTGCTAGTCGATCCCGTCGTTCTGATAGAGCGAGATATGGGATATGTGCGCGTACTGCTGGTTCCCGCTCTTTCGCGGAGATTTACGAAGATATGGTAAGATTTAAAATTTTTTAAAGTTTTATTACGAGTGACATTTGTTTAATACGTAAAACATCAAATTTGTTTTAGACGAAAAAGAAAGGATGTGAACCGTCGTACGTGGAATTGTTAGAACGTACACACAAGAAAAAATCCGACGGTTCGGCGAAACAAATTCACCACGATGTTGTGAACATGGAATCGGAACGAGTGTCCCAAATCCCGCCAAGAGAAGATGCGACGCAACCGACTCTTTCTCAAGAAGAATACAACGAGATGTATTTCGAGGTAAATTTAGTACATTGTTACAATAAATTTTTTATTAATCATTTAAATTTCAATTAAATTTCAAGATTTTTTATAGCACGTAACACCGTACAAAGGTCGTCTATTTGCTCTAGGAGGAATGTCATCAAACCATGCGAGTTCCTCCAAAGGCAAGGAAAATGTCGCGAACGAGGAATTACAAAACACAATCTAGGAGATGAAAGCACAATTAGAACAAAAAAACTCACAGTTCAACGCTCTGCAAAAAGAAGTTCAACGATCAAGAAGGGAACATTAGCAGTGGCTCAAAATGATGAAGGCACACATGCCCACTATCAATTGGGATACAGTCGAAAACACTGATGATGACGACGATGATAATTCCCAATTACCACCTACTAGTTTGTAAATGGATAATTTTAATATTGTATGAATACTAATTTAATATTGTATGAATACTATTTATTTAATTTCAATTTTAGTTTTTTAAATTTTTCTTTTTTATTTTTTTTAAATTTCCGGACGGCCCAGGTCCCTCCGGAAATTTTTTTTTACGATCGTCGGGTTTTGCGACGATTTTGGGACTAACAATTTCGTCCGAAATTGCGGACGGTTTGCGGACTACATATATCATTTGTATTTGCGGACGGATTGCGGATGAAAATTGGTGTACGATGCTCATTTGCGGACGGCGTGTACCAGTCCCTAATCGGTCCCGAATCTCATTTCTGGACGGATTAGGGACTGATTCGTGAGTCCCTAATCCGTGAATTTCTTGTAGTGCATGAGGTAGGATCTTCTTATCATGCCATCTCTTAGCACGCTCCTGGTAGATCTTAGAGTTCTCGTATGCATCAAGACGGAGCTCGTCGAGCTCGTTCACCTGCAAAAGTCGTTTCTCACCTGCACTCTTAAGATCAAAGTTAAGGAGCTTTGTCGCCCAATAGATGCGGTGCTCTAGCTCGACAGGTAGGTGGCAAGACTTGCCATAAACAAGCTGAAAAGGAGTAATGCCAATGGGAGTTTTAAACGCAGTCCTATAGGCCCATAACGCATCATCTAATTTCATCGACCAATCTCTACGGGACCTAGACACGGTTTTCTCTAGCATACTCTTAATCTCCCTATTCGAAACCTCTACTTATCCGCTAGTTTGTGGGTGTTACGATGTAGATATCCTATGTTTCATGCCATAATGCTTAAGGAGGGACTCGAATTGTCTTGCAATGAAGTGTGAACCGCCATCACTAATGACTAATCTAGGAACTCCGAAACGAGGGAATATGATCTTTTTAAAGAATTTCATCACTACCCTAGCGTCATTAGTCGACGTTGCTATGGCTTCTACCCACTTAGACACATAATCCACACCTACCAAAATATATTGGTTGCCACACGACGAGGGAAAAGGTCCCATGAAATCTACACCCCGAATATCAAACAATTCTACCTCAAGGATGTAGTTCTGTGGCATCTCGTTCCTTTTACCTATATTTCCCGTTCTTTGACATCTATCACAAGAGGAAACGTACCTATGAGCATCCTTGAAGAGGTTCGGCCAATAAAAACCTGCTTGTAGCACCTTTGAAGCGGTTTTGGACTTGCTGAAGTGACCTCCATAATCCGATCCATGACAATGGAATAGGATGCTCTCTACCTCTTCCTCGGGGATGCATCTCCTAAAGACCCCGTCCACGCATCTCTTGTTGAGAATTGGATCGTCCCAATGGTAATGTTTGACGTCCGCATAGAACTTCATGCGCTCATGAAAAGAAAGGTCGGGGCGTAGTATACCGCTCACAAGAAAATTAACAAAATAAGCTTACCAAGGAGCGGGGTTACCTGAAGTAAGTACGCATATGATGTCGTCTCTCAAGGAATCGCCGATACGTCTCTCATCATCCACAATGATGTGAGAGAGGTGATCTGCAACGATGTTCTCGGATCCCTTCCTATCTCTTATTTCGAGATCAAACTCTTATAAGAGAAGGATCCATCGGATGAGGCGTGGTTTGACGTCCTTCTTCCCTAGAAGATATTTAAGCGCTGCATGATCAGTATAAACGATTACCTTTGACCTTACGAGATAGGATTTGAACTTGTCAAAGGCGAAGACGATGACAAGGAGCTCCTTCTAGGTTGTGGCATAGTTGATTTGAGCGTCATCTAGTGTCTTGCTAGCGTAGGAGATGACATGAGAGACATTGTCTCTTCGCTGCCCTAAAATAGCCCCAACGGCGTAGTCGATAGCGTCACAAATAATCTCGAATGGTAGGCTCCAATCGGGTGGTTGAATGATAGGCACCGAAACCAATGTTGTCTTGATGGTGTTGAAGGCGTTGTGGCACTCTTTAGAGAAGTCGAATGTAGCGTCTTTGGCCAGCAACTTCGTCAATGGTTTTGTAATCTTTGAGAAGTCTTTGATGAACCTTCGATAAAAACCTGCATGCCCTAGGAAGCTACGAATTTCTTTAACTGAAACTGGTCGATGAAGTTTTTCGATTACCTCAATCTTGGATTTGTCGACTTCTATGCCCCTCGAGGAGATCATGTGTCCAAGTACAATACCTTCCTTCACCATAAAGTGACACTTTTTCCATTAAGAACAAGATTCACTTCCTCACATCGCTGCAACACTCTAGAAAGGTTAACGAGGATATCATCAAATGTAGAGCCATAAAGAGAAAAATCATCCATAAACACTTCCATAATATGCTCAATTAAATCGGAGAAGATTGCCATCATGCAACGCTGGAAAATTGCCGGAGCGTTGCAGAGGCCAAAAGGCTACGACGTTAAGCGAATGTCTTATAAGGACACGTGAAAGTCGTCTTCTCTTGGCCTTGAGGGTGAATGGGAATCTGAAAGAAACCAGAATACCAGTCCAAATAACAAAAATAGGCATGATTCGCTAACCGTTCTAACATTTGATCGATGAATGGGAGAGGGAAGTGATCTTGAACTAAACCCATAAGATATGTGTTTCATCCATTTTATCCTCAATCGCTGCTACTCTACTTTCGTGGCCTAACCTCGATTGTTCTAAACCTGATTATCCGGAATTAGAATTCTCCTTTCGGTCCTTCCCTTAAGTTCCTAAAACATGCATCTATGTGGCCATCGCAAAAACAAGTCAATGAAGTACTCAGATAAAGAATAGATAAACGAAAACGGGAAGATGTTTTCAAAGATAAATCAAAGTGGTTCCGGGATAGCCAAGGGCTAATCCCTTCTCCTAGAACAAAACAAACTACTCGCTCATGCGTCCGTAAACAAACATAATTGAAGTAGAAAGTCTATGTAACATGAAAACCAAACGAAACCGAAGTCTTGGGTTGATCTCCAATGCTCCTTGTATGCCTCCTTCGCAAAAGCCTTCTTCTTCTCTCTACTCTCTCTCCTTCGATCCAAAACTCAAACTAAACTCCTAACTGAAGCTCTCCTCGACCCCTAGCTCATGTTCTTCCTTTTCCTTCTTCCTTTCTTTCCTTTTCTCCCCCTCTTTCCTTCAGGCCGTTCGTTCTTTTCCTTTAGTTCCGTAGCATTACCGAACTAAATGCCCACGCGGGCTGAACTTGTTCTTCGCCGATTCTCGTCACCTTTTTCCGTGATGATCTTCGATGTTGGTACTTTGTCTCGTGCACGTCCTTTAGCTCCAAAATGAATCGAATTTGCATTAAAACCTGTAAGAACATGAAAATACGAAAACGAGTAAAGCGGATAAAGAATCATACGTAAACATCGCATCTATATCATAAACATCTCTAAAATCGTGCAAGAAATACGTATGAAAACGAGATGATCACATTTCACGGCGCGTTCAATTCATCGAACACATACTACCCTTTTCTAATGTTCTTACTTATTTCCCGACCCGGTTCCCAGCTGTGTCCTCCATCCCTAACTCTAGCTACATACCTCCAGTCACCAATATTCAACCTTTGCTTCGGCCACTTTCGACACCTCAGCAGAGTATGCCCCCCAGCTCTGATCCCTCACCAAGGATGGTATCCACAGATACTTCACTACCTCTCCTTTGTTCCAGCAGTCCTGAAATAGAATATGTGCCAGCAGAGCACTTGCAGCAGTCCACGCAAAATGCTCATCCCATGATAACGAGGAGTAAGAACAATATCTCAAAACCCATTCAACGTCTCTCCTACACATCTCAATGTATCTCTCAGGAGACAGAGCCTCGTACAACTGTTGCAGCTCTGAAACATCCCTTGTGGCGAGAAGATATAAGTGCTGAATTTGATGCCCTCTTCCGCAATCTTACCTGGGATCTCGTACCTCCTACCAAAGCTCAAAACATCGTTGGATGCAAGTGGGTCTTCCGGATCAAACACTTACCTGATGGCACAGTGGATCGGTTCAAAGCACGTTTAGTTGCGAAAGGATTCCATCAACGACCAGGTGTTGACCTCCATGACACTTTCAGCCCAGTAATGAAACCCGCTACCATTCGCCTTTTTCCGAGTCTTGTTGTCTCCTACGGTTGGGTACTTCGCCAATTAGATGTGAATAATGCTTTCCTCTAAGGTAATTTGTCGGATGAAGTATTCATGAATCAACCTCAAGGTTTTATTGACAAAGAACGACCAGATTATGTTTGCAAACTCAACAAGGCGTTATATGGCCTCAAACAAGCTCCACGAGCTTGGTATTCTGAACTTCACAAGTTTCTCCTATCCACATGATTCACTAATTCTCTAGCCGATGAGACCCTGTTCCTCCTTCACAACGGCAACGCTTGCTTATTCCTTCTTGTATATGTGGATGATTTGGTTATTACAGGCAACAATGCAGCAACAGTTCAGAACTTCATTCAGACCCTAGCAGCTCAATTTTCACTCAAAGATTTGGGTAACCTCTCATACTTGCTGGGTGTTGAAGCCACAAGAACAGAACAAGGACTCTTTTTGACGCAAAGGAAGTACATCACAGATCTTCTTGCTAAAACCTCCATGCATGAGATCAAACCCGTCAACACGCCTTTGGCTTCCACCTCTCGTCTCAGCCTGCTGTCTGGGACACCTCTTGAAGATGCATGTGAGTTCAGAATGGTTGTGGGAAGTCTGCAATATCTCTCCCTCACTCGGCCTGATATTAGCTTTGTCGTGAACAAGCTTTCGCAATTTATGCATGCTCCTACTACAAAACATTGGCAAGCTGCAAAACGTGTCCTTCGTAACTTGGCTGGTACAAAGAACACGAGCATTTTCTTCTCTTCCAATAACTCAATCTCCTTGTACGTGATTAGTGATGCGTATTGGGGAGGTGACAAGGATGATTTCAGATCCACGGGCGCTTATGTTGTGTTTCTTGGAAAGCACCCCATTTCTTGGTCGTCAAAGAAACAAAAAGGTATTGTCGCTCGCTCCTCCACTGAAAAGCTGAATACAGATCTATTGCCGCCACTGTAGCTGAGATTTTTGGCTCGTCAACCTCCTAAATAAGCTCAACATTGAGCTTCATAAAGAACCGGTTGTGTATTGCGACAACATTGGTGCTACGTATATCTCCGCCAATCCCGTTTTTCATTCTAGAATGAAGCTCATCATGTTAGATTACCACTTTGTTCGATCACAGGTTCAATCTGGTCTACTCCGCGTCTCACATGTCTCCTCGGCTGATCAACTTGTGGATGTGCTCACAAAGCCATTACCTCACTCAAGTTTTCTTCCGTTATGTGTCAAGATTGGCATCACTCTCCATGATCCATCTTGAGGGGGAATATAGAATGAATATCTGTAACATACATTTAGGAATCTGTTAGCATATATTTAGGAATTTGTTAGGTCAAATCTCTCCTGTAATCTCTCTACATAAACCCCTTCTACATTACCATTTAAATAAATATACGAAAGAACCTTTTACAACCTCAACATATGAAAAACTTAAAAGGTTGCATGTACAACCTGCAATAGAAAATGAAATCTTAATGCTTTTTTGCTATTGACATTGTATGGAAAAAAAGGTCGACCATAAAAAAAAACTGACCTAAGATCATCAAATTTATCTGCTGACAGCATGTCATTAACAATTTACCTTGATACCCCTGACATATTCAGGGCCACCAAGATTATGACTTGCACCCATAATAACATTGCCATTTGCATATAAAAAACAGTCAATAACAGGAGTAATGGAAAACGACTTTGAGCTTTTTGCTAAAATTGGAGGCAAATATAAAAGAAAAGTTTCCTTTCTTTTCCTTGATAACAACAGAAATTGCCAACCCTTCAAGACTTTGTTGCTAGTTATTGAGGTAAAGTGCACATAATCAAAGTGATAATAAAGCTTGGAAACCAAATGAGGAAATGACAATTTGACAAATAGTTCAAAAAATCAAAGCTGACGGGGTTCTGTAACCTTCAAACAGGGACGAAATTCACCAACTTATTCCAAACACTAAACATCAACTACTTGTGAGTTTTCTAGTTATAGAAACTCCCTGCCCAACTAAAATTTTTCCAACTCTATTCATTGCTGCAATTTTGACGACAATTTCATGACCGGGAACCTTGGCTACTTTATCAATATTTCTGATATACCACCCTGTCTTATTGGTTTAAAAAATGACCAAAACATAGTCGCCATTCAACACGGGGAGATGTTGTTTGAAAATGGAATCCATTTACAAAACGTTTTATATGTACCAAGATTTATGGTCATTTTGATTTCAATGGCTCGTCTTCTATAACAAAATGATTGTTGTGCAATATTCATTGATCGTTTTTGTGTAATACAAGACCGAGCGATGACGACGCCGATTGCAGCGGATGCAGAATGCAGTGGGGTTTACCAGTTTCGAGGTTTAGTCGAAGTACGTGCGTATCATATGAAGAAGCTGCCTTCTCGGGATATCTGGCACCGTTGGCTCGATCATCCCACTGATTCTATTTTTAAAATTTGTCAGATTTAATTTTTCTTCCACCACTTTCAGTTAATAAGTCGAATAAACCCCTTGTGAAATTTGTTGTAGAGCAAAGCAAACACACTCTTCTTTCTCCAAAAGTCATAATAAAGTGGAATGAATTTTGGATTTGATCCGTTGTGATGTTTGGAACATGTATCATTTGTCGTCTTCTTGTGGATCAACATATTTTCTAACAATAGTAGATGATTATTCACGCTCCATTTGGGTTTATCTTTTGCATACCAAATCGGAAGTGTCATGTATCTTACATAATATTTGGTCCATGGGAGAAAGGCAATTTAAAGTTGTGAGTAACGATAACAAAACAGAGTTTTTGGCTTTGCAAAAGTATTTTTCAACTCAAGAAATTCAACATCAGACCTCTTGCGTGCACACCCCTCAACAAAATAGTCGAGCTGAGCGCAAACACCATCACATCTTGAATGTTGCTCGAGCATTGATGTTTTAAGCTAACTTCCCGATGAAGTTATGGGGTAAATGTGTTGTGGATGCTCAATTTCTTATCAATCGAACACCTTCGGTGTTGCTTAGAGGAAATACACCATACGAGATATTATATGGAAAGCCTCCGCGTTACGATCGGCTTCGGGTATTTGGTTCTTTGTGTTTTGCTCACAAGGGACAGAAGGTCCGAGATAAATTTGCTCGGTGGAGTTCGAGATGCATTCCTATTGGGTTTCTTTTTAGCCAAAAGGGATGGAGAGTGTTTGATTTCTAAAAGGACGAGTTTTTCGTTCTCGAAATGTCATTTTCCATGAGTCGGGTTTCTGTTTCGTATATCAGCTCTCCCGTCTCATCATCTAAATTTTAGCCGACCACCTTACCACATCCAGCGGTGTTCGATCCTATTTCCTCAGCCTCTGAATCGACTGCTGTGATCTTAGATGATAGGGGGCGTACAGACTCACAGATCCATTCCACTGATCTGATCTTGGTTATAGACTCGGGAGCAAGCTCGTCTTCCCCGTGGGAAACTGTGTCACAGTTATAAATTCCAACTCACGAGCGTGTTTCCGTCGCAATCTCAGATTGAGAGGCTTAAGCTACAAACCCTATTTTGGCCTTGGTTCCAGCAGAATTATCTTCTCGTCCGAAATCACAACATGCACGTACTATGTCTATCCTCCTTAGAGACTCCCCCCCCATGCATTTCTTCCCACAAAAGTCAGCCGAACCCGGGTACGAGCCTTTATCCCATTGCCAATTCAGTACAATTTTCTATTTTTTCACCTCAATTTAGAGCATTTTTAGCAGCTGGTACTGCAAGAGAAGAACCAAAATCCTTCACTGTGACTCTTCGTTCCAAACATTGGGTTGATGCCATGACACAGGAGATCAAGGCTCTTATCTTTAATCGAACTTGGACCTAAACAGAGCTGCTTGAGGTAAAGAAGGTCATTGGTTGTCGTTAGGTCTATAATATCAAGTCAGACGGATTGACAGAAGGAAGGGGAAGACTATGAAGAGACATTTGCTCTGGTGGCCAAGATGCCTACGGCTTGTGTGTTCCTTGTTGTGGCTGTAGATCGTGGGTGGATCATTCATCAAATGGATGTTCATAATGCATTCTTGCATGGTGATTTAACCGAGGAGGTATGTATTAAGCTGACCACGGGGTTTATCACGACTTTAATCAAATTTGTAAGCTTAACACGTCATTTTATGGGTTAAAGAAAGCCCCAAGGTGTTGGTTAGCTAAGGTTACGAAGACACTACTCCTGTATGGTTTAAAGAAATATTGGTCGGATTATTCTCTTTTCTCACTTCGACGAGAAAAGTTGGAATTATTTGTTCTCGTGTATGTGGATGGTTTGCTCATAGGTGGCGATGATTCCTCTGTGATTGCTTTCACATGAAACACGTCGGCTGTCTCAAGGACTTTCTCGGAATCGAGGTTGCTCGAAATTCAGAAGGAATTTATCTTTCTTAACGTAAGTATGTGTTGACATCGTCGCAAAGTGTGGAGTGTTGGGTGCAGGACTAGCCACATTTCCTATTGAGTAGAATCACAATCTTGCAAAGACAACAAGTTCAATGTTTAGTGATTCGAGACGATACAACCGGTTAGTATGCCTTCTTGCTATACCTCATGATTTCTCGACCAAAAATTAGCTATGTCGTGCATGTTCTCATGCAGTTCATGCATGAACCACAAGAAGATCATTGGCATGCCGCCATACGTGTGGTTCGTTACCTAAAAGGTTCACCGGGTCAGGGAATTTTCCTTGGCTCTGATAGTGATCTCTGTTTTTACGGGTTTTATGATTCTGATTGGCCGGCTTGTTCTCATACTCGAAGATCCATGAGTAGACATATTGTTCTCCTTGGTAATTCCCCCATTGCTTGGAAGACCAAGAAACAACAAATGGTATTATGTTCGTCGGCAGAAGTAGAATATCGATCAATGGCGCTTCTTACATGTCAGCTAAAATGGTTGAAATCTTTGTTGAAGTTCTTGGTGTTCCTCATCATAAACCTATGCAGATGTATTGCAACAACCAAGCGGCTATGCATATTACAGTGAATCCGGTATTTTATAAGCATACAAAACACATCAAAATAGATTGTCACTTAATTCATGACGAACTACTTCGAGGCGAGATTTTTACGACTTATGTTCCCTCCAAGGAACAACTTGCAGATATGTTCACCAAAGCCTTGGGATATCAACCGTTCATCTATTTACGCTCCAAGTTGGGCATTTGAGACTTTCACGCTCCAGCTTAAGAGGACGTATTAGGGATATGATTCTAGCTTGATTGGCTCATTAACATAATTCTCTCCCTTTAGCGGATCATTAGCATAATTCTCTCCCGTTAGCTTGATTTTCTTTCCATTCTGTAATACATGTAGTCTTTATATAATAACCGTGTGATCAATGGAAAATATAAAGAGAGTTATTCACCAATTTTGGCATGTTATCAAAGCCAGGTTCATCCCGATTTGAATATAACGATGTTAGCCTCGATTGCGATGTCCATGCTCCAGGAACGAGCTTGGACGTGAGGAGGAGTGTTATGATAATTTGTCCCACATTGGCTAGAACATGAACTTTGGACTCATATATATGCTACTTGGTAACCCTAAACTCTTGAATTAGTTTTCGGGATTAGCTAGGCCCAATCCCATAATTTGACAGCATAAAAAGGAAACCCATGATAGGAATGAAATAACTAGAGCAACAAATACCAATGTTCCATTCTTATAACCCTCGGATGCAATGAATTGACTAGTACATGATTGACCTATTGTGGATTTCTCGTGTTGCACCCATTTTTCCTTGACTGCCAGCAAAAGAAAAAAAATCAAAATTCCAAAAGAAGAAACGGGACGATGAAGCAGAGGCAAATGCCTTTACAGCCTTTAGCTCTAAAAAAAGCAGCTCGAAGGAGAGGAAAAGGACGAGGAGACTCTGAAAGAAGGAAAACCAGAACTCGCCCTCGATCAAAGCAGCTAAAAGTTCAAATATGAAGACAGTGATAGGGCGCCAAACCTTGAGCACAAAGAAACGGTTTCTAGTCTCACAAAGGTCGACACCATTGCAGTTGAGATAGCGATCGAACACAGAATCGTCATCTCTCTTGGTCGAATTGTGTTGTGCTACAAAGAGAGGATATAAAATTGTAATTTAAAATTGTAATATGATATAATTAAATTATAGTAGAAAAATGACATTACATTTATTTCAATTCAACGATTAACTATAAATTTATCTTTTATCTAATTTCTATATAATATTTTTAATTTATTGAATTTGGTATATAGAATTTTATTTACTTACACACAATTTAATATATATAAATTAGATAAACTAGAAAACCAACCTGCGCGATGAGTGGAATTTATAAAAAATTAATTTCTATTGGTTTATGCAGTTGAAAATCGTAAAAAACGTTTTTGAAACAAAAGTTGTGTCATGTTTTTAATATAAAAGAGAAAAAATAATAATGTATCGAAAAAAATGGGAGATAATAAAAAAATAAGACTTGCGAATAATTTTTATGCTATAAGCTTGTTATAACTCATGACAGGTGGTAGAATTATGAAGTTAGTAAAAAGCCAACAGGAAGAACGAATATCATACTAAAAGGGCAATGTGATTGTTTTAGAACAAAACAATCTTCGGTTGGTAAGTATTATTTGTTTTGGTTGTAAAACATGTTGAAGAACTAATAATTTTTAAATGATTTTATAGTTGAAAGATAAATATATTAAAAGCACGAAATAAATATTATTTGATAGGTATAGTAATTACCTTTAGAGAACAACTAAGTGAGCGCTAATAACGTGCACAATCCGTTTTCTATATAAATTTTAAAAGATTTTGACATTAAAGAGACTATAAACATGGAAACATATGTAACGTAGCTTTTAAAAAATATTTGAAAATATATAACAATGATAATAAACAAAAATGAGATTATTAATTACATACATGTCTGATATATTGGATAACCCATTGGATATTTTTTTGTAAAAACGTTTGTAATAAGAATTGTTGTATGCATTCTTCATTGATATCTAAAATTCTCAAGCCATTGGCAGAAGTAACTCTTGGTAGTGCAACATACAATTGGTCGTGGTTGAAAATAGATCTTGGAAGAAAAAGTCCGATTTGTTTAAGACTTTGGCCTTGACTTTTATTTATCGTCATTGCATAACATAAGCGAATTGGAAATTGCTTAATTCGTAAAGTAAAAGGTAGGCCTAAATTTGTTAGAGATAAAATGATCATTGGTATGAGAATCTTGTTGCCAACATGGGTTCTCGTGATAATCTTGGCTTCCAATACTTTTGATGCCAATTGAGGGACGACTAATCGTGTCATATTATAAAATACTTGTTTTTTGTTTGAACGTTTGAAATTCATAATCGGAGTGCTAACTTTGAAGGAAATCTGATGTTTTGGGAGAGATACTCGATAGTATAGAAGGATTGTCTATTTGTAGTAGGAGGACTATCAATTTCGGTATGGTCTGAGCTCAAATATTTCGTAGCTTTTCTCGGAAGATATGAAAAGAGAAAGTCATTGATCTCATCAACATGTTCATTTCTTGGAGTGAGTATTGCCCTTGCGATAAGATATTCACGTTTCATGTAAGATTCAATTAACAGTGGATATGTTGAGTCAGCAAGTGCTTTCAATGGGTTCATTGTGACCAGGAGCAATAATTTTGAATTGATGAGGATTCTATCGCCATCACCATACGTATAAGCATTCATATCTTAGTTGATGTGACATTCTCCACATTCAATAACAATTTTTTGAATTCAGTCTCCTGACAATCAAGGCATGTCTTTTGTGTTAATGTATAGATGTGACATGAATACCATATGTGTGATCGACTTAATAATGCTACCATCGTGTCTATTTGCCCCCTCGAGTGACGGGTAAGATTTGTCTGAAATTACCACAAAGAACTGTTTTCCCACCAAATATTTTTCATTTGCTTTCATAGTTATCGGAGATATAATATCCTTAATGTTCGATCCAACGCTTCCAAAGTGTGTTGGTGTGCCATTGGCGCTTCATCTTATATAATTAAATTTGTTTTTCTTTTTTGTAAATCTGTTAGCATACTTCGATGTTTGATATCACACATTGATACTTCATTCACATTTAGAGAAATTTTGAAGCGAGAATGCGTGGTTCTGCCCCTAGAGAGAAGTAAGACTACTATGCATGACGATGCAACTGGTATTACAAATCTTCATTTCAATCTGAACTTCGAAATAATCGTCTTATGTAGATATGTCTTCCACATTTCTCCTGGACCATACAAAAAATAATTGCTTCCCTAGATGGTGCGCAACTGATTCCATAATTGCGGTAAATCATTGTGAATAATTTTCGATGCTCATGCTTTTCAAATTCCATATCTTATTGCATATCCTATCTTAAAAATATGTTGATAATGTCATCCAATATGCTTTTATCTGGTTTAGACATGCCAGAATAATCTGAAAATGACTTATTATTTTTGCTTAGAATCTCTATTATGGTGTATTTTTGAATTTTTTTATTGGATAAGTGGAGGTTGTTGAATTTGAACTCTTTCTTTTTCCGATTCAATATACAATCTACCAAGAACTTCCAAAAATTATACCAAAGATCTAATGGGCTGGTCACCTCACAATATAGCTATAAAGTTACAAACAGATGACTCAAATGTGTTAGCATTGCCCATTTAAAGGCCTCATTCATCTTCAATCGTCATTCATTATCTCCAACAAACCTCTTGCTATGCACACCTCTTTATAACCGTAATTGACACCATCGACCATCTTTATGTCATCTTTACTGGTAGGTCCTTTGACAATGTTTAGCAAAATTCTACGATAATATAATCCCCTAAGGCTGGGTGGATATATACGATTCTACCGAGTGATAATCCTCTTCTCCTCCGAGACCAAAACTTATCAGAACTGTTCCAAGAGAAAAGTGTTGGGAACTCAACATACATTAGATCTCTAGCATCCTTTGACATTTTATTCTTCTTCATCAATTTTGTAAACATAGTTTCTTCTATACATGGTTTTGTCATCACTCTTTCAAGATCTGTAAACTCCTCAAAAGTCAAACTTTGTTCATTTTTCAGATGCAATGATAACCACATAACTGAGGGCTTCTGATGATGTATGTTGAAGGATACCATATGCCAAACCGCTTCACATGAAGATAGGTATCTAGATTTTCAAGATAATTAGTTGTCTCATTTATTTCCATAAATGATGCCTTATCTAGCCTTTTTGTACAATCATTTTTTTATCCCTCTTTCAATTAATAAAAGTGTTTTGTCAACTCTTTTTTGTTATGTATTTGAAAAAAATACTTTATCGCATTAGATCTAAGACAACATTCAACATTGATATGTTTTCATATATTTGTGAAGAATTCGTAAGTTATGAGAAACAACATAACAATTATCCAATTTTATATCACCCTTCATCGTAAACTTTGTCACGTCTTTTCTACATCGGTAAATGACAAAACCTAATTTCTCCACATACATGTAGTGAATGTATGTCCTAGCATATTTATTTGTACACACACTGATCATTTCATTTTCATACGTATTTGCTGCACGATTTTAGAGATGTTTACGATATAGATGCGATGTTTACGTATGATTTTGTACCTGTTTTACTCGTTTTTGTGTTTTCGTGTTCTTACAGGTTTTTATGCGTTTTCGGTTTATTTTGAAGCTAAAGGACGTACACGGGACAAAGTACTAACATCGAGGATCATAACGAAGCAAAAGGGACGAGTATCGGCAAGGACAAACACAGCCCACGCGGGGCATTCACCTAGCCCGCGCGGGCTACAACATCCAGCAAACTCAGCACGGGTCGGGGAGGTCATCGGCATGCGCGGGTCTTCATGGCCAACATCAGCCCATGCGGGGCACACCTCAGCCCGCGCGGGGCACGCACACTAGCCTGCACGAATTGCGTTCGTCACCTGCAAAAACCAGAAAAGAAAACTTGTCTAAACACGAAAAGGAACTTGTTAGTTACATATACAAAGAGGAAAACGACATTAGAGAAGAGGAATAAGAGATATTTTGCTGGAGAAAATAATGGAAACGTTACCCAACTTAATCAAGAATGAAAAGCACACGAAAAAGGAAAAACGGTGGCTGCTACGAAGAAGAGAAAAGAAGTGAACGACCAAAAGGAAAAACAAGGAGAAAAGGAAAGAAAAGAAGAAGGAAAGGGAAGGAGAGGAGCTAAGAGTCGAGGGGATTCAGTTACTTTTCAGAATTCATACGTGAGAGAGAGTAGAGAGAGAATCGGAGGAGAAGAACACTCTTGCGGAGGAGACATTCAAGGGGCGTTGAAGATCAAATCAGGACTTCGGTTTCGTTTGGTTTTTATGTTCTTTAGACTTTCTACTTCGATTATGTTTTCTTTCGAACGTATGAGCGAGTAGTCGTTTTGTTCTATGAGAAGGAATTAGCCCTTGGATATCCCGAAACCGCTTTTGATTTATCTTTGAATGCAATTTCCCGTTTTCGTTTTTCTATTCTTTGTCTGAGTGCTAGAATGACTTGTATTTACGAAAGCCAAGTAGATGCATGTGTTAGGGATTAGGAGAAGGACCGAAAGGAGAATTCTAGTCCTAGAAGATCAGGTTTAGAACAATTGAGGTTAGGCCATGAATGTAGGGTAGCAACGGTTGAGGGTAAACGGATAAATCATAGAACTTATTGGTTTAGCTTAAGGTATCAGCCTAAAAATTAGGGGATAACTTGACTAGATCACGTGTCTATGCCTTGAGAGAGGGTAGATATCATATTAGGATCGTCTGCCTTAGATAACTTGATGGGGATTGCATGATTAGATAGGTTGATTGTTGGTTTCGGTAGTCTTGTGGTGAAACCGGATTCCTAGAACGTTTGTCTCACTGTTAAGAACTCGTTAGTTTATTGTTTTCAGTTATTTCAATCTTAAAACTAATACTTCGTTGTTCGCAATTTTGATTCATAGTTTGAATTTAATTTGTGTTGCGTAGTCCATGTGGGATCGACACTTAAAGTACTACACACGTGTCGTGCACTTGCGGGTAGTTAGGTTATTTGTTTAACTTTGAATATGCATCACACAACATTGATCATCTCGTTTTCATACGTATTTCTTGCACGATTTAAGAGGCGTTTTCGATATATATATGTGTTGCTTTACGTATGATTCCGTATCCGTTTTACTTGTTTTCGTGTTTTTCATGTTCTTACAGGTTTTTACGCATATTTGGATCATTTCAGAGCTAAAAGGACATGCACGGAGCTAAGGAGCAACTTCGGGGATCATCACAGCACAAACGGGACGAGATCTAGCAAGAGGAGCCTCCACCCGGTCGGGCACAATTCATGCACGATCGAGCAAAAGCTACGGCAAATTTTGTGCACAATTCATGCACGACTCGGGCAAAGGAATGCCCGACCAAATGACTTACACCCGAGCGGGCACACACCAAGCCCGATCGGGCATCCCTTGCAGGCCATGACTCACGCGTTCTGCCCTAGCCGCACCCGAGCGGGCACATTCAGCGCCCGAGCGGGTCGCGACCCGAGTAATCAGCAAAGTTAAGTTAAATTAACTTAAAATAAAAGGGAACTCGTGGGTGAGATTAAGGAAACACTTAGACCGACTTAGGAGGCATAAAAGGGGCCAGAGGACGACATTAGAAGAAACATTTGATTCAGTTCGTGATTGGAGAAGAAACTCTTGCGAGGAGGCAAGCAAGAAGCATTGGAGATCAACCCGACACTTCGGGTTTCGCTTGGTTTTCATGTTCCTTAGACTTTCTATTTCGTTTATGTTTGTTTACAGACGCATGAGCGAGTAGTTTGCTTGTTCTAGGAGAAGGGATTAGCCCATGGCTATCCCGGAACCACTTTCTATTTATCTTTAAATGCATCTTCCCGTTTTCGTTTATCTATTCTCTGTCTGAGCGCTTAATTGACTTGTATTTACAAAGGCCACGTAGATGCATGTGTTAGGGGTTAGGAGAAGGACAGAAAGGAGAATTCTGGTCCTAGAAGATCAGGCTTAAAAAACCCGAGACTAGGTCATGAAATTAGGGTAGTAACGGTTGAGGGTTAATCGGATGAATCATAGATCGTATGGGGTTTAGGTGAGGTGTCAGTTACGAAAGTAGGGGATAACTTAATTGGATTACGTTCCTTTGCCTCGAGGGAGGGTAGGAATTACATTAGGATCGTCCGTCTTAGATATCTTGATAGGGAATGAATGTATGATTAGATATATCGATATTTTCTTGATTGAATATTATCCTTAGTTTTACTCGCCACATTCAGAAAAATATTGATGATGTTATCGAAAAAGTTCTTTTTGATATGTATAAACACTAAATTATGACGTAATATCAATCAGTTTCCAATATGGTAGTTCCTAAAAAGATACTACGTTTAAACCAGTTGTGCCATTCACCTTGGCCTTTTGGTTTACAATGCCCACGATCTCCACCACATTCTATTGATTCTTATAAATCACTCATTGTGTTCAATCTTTCGTAAATGATTTGCATTCTGGTTTGCATGCAGGGTGCCTCTTCTTTTTGTACCTCGTTCTTTCGAAAATGTTTAGTCTTTCTTGCTTTGTTTTTTTTTTGTTTTTGTTTTTGTTTTCTTTTCTTTCGTTCCTTCTATGTAAATTTTTCTTTGTTTGTCCTTTGCAGAGCCTTCAGATCAACGAGAGATGGACAATCAGAACGGCAATGGACAGATGCAATTACAGGCTCC
>CM071863.1:58792795-58825777 GCA_036759665.1 Gynandropsis gynandra
ATCTCGTCCCGTTTGTCCCGTGATGATCCCCAAGGTTGCTCCTTAGCTCCGTGCATGTTCCTTTAGCTCCAAAATGGTCCAAATACGCGTAAAAACCTGTAAGAACGTGAAAAGCACGAAAGCAAGTAAAACGGATACGGAATCATACGTAAAACATCACATATGTATCGAAAACGTCTCCTAAATCGTGCAAGAAATACGTATGAAAACGAGATGATCAGGAGTTAAAAGATTTCAATGGATACCCGTTGGAAAAAATGGCGGAAGCTTTCAATGGATTTCCGTTGCCAAGAAGAAATGATGGGAATTTTAAAACTCCAACTATTCCCGTTGAGTCATGGCGTCCTCGATGATATCCTTTTAGAGGAAACCTAGACCATGTAGACGTCCCTTATACGATGTAACAAACTACAAAATAAAATGCGTTAAAGTGAGCATTATTAGAAAATATTTTATTTAAGTAAAGAATTACAATAAAATGATCTTATTACTTATCTCTAAATAAATGCTGTCATTTGTAAAAGATTAAGATAGTTGAGATTTGAACCGTGAACTTATGATTGTTGTGTGATCTTTTCCGTCACACCTTTAGCTTTTTTTTACTTAAAATATGTTCTGCCCGAGGGTCGACGAGTTCAGGTTCATTGCTCTCTTCCCCGACGACAAATTTCTTCTTGGTATGGGTTTCTACAACCAGCTTAAGAAGAGTCGGTTCTCTTTCTATTCTTTGCATCTGTAACATTATGATAATATAATTAGGTAACAATTTTATATAACAATAAATTTAAATAATTAATTAAAATAAATTTTACCAGTTCTTTCTTTCATTTCGGGATTGATTTCGATCCCGAGTTATGGCGATGCATACCATCCCTAAGAACCTTATCGCGGTACTGATATTTTTTGGCCTTCTCGCTCTTGGCCTTGAAGTCCTCGGACTCCCAATGTTGGACGAGTTGGTTGAATACTTCGTCTTGTTGCCAATGTCGGTTTGGCATTCTTCTTGTAATAGTTGCACTTGGCATTATTTATCATCGAGTGCAACCGGGCTTACATGTCGTCTATCCAAACTGTGTAGATGCACGATGTATCTTTCTCCCGCCATCTATATGCGTGCTGAAAATTAAATTGCAATAAATTAGTTTATAAATAAAATTAAATAATAATTTTAAAATTAATTTTATATTGAAATAACTTACGATGAATGTACACCACCACGCAGCGTATAACTTCTTGTTTCACATGCGAGAAATAATAGAATCGATATTGTAGCGATCATTGGATGATGTTGTTGTTCGTATGTTTCAGAACATCATCCACATCAAACCAACACGTGAAATTAAATAATTAGATAATATTTATAATTAAATAAAATATGAATTATGTACTTAAAATCTTATCATAACGTCTCGTCAGAACGTTCAGGGTCAATAATCGGGACGAAAGGATGCTCATCGAAACTATCGATCAATGAGTCTATGTCCACCATATCATCTTATTCATATCGGTGGTGCGGATATAGGTGAAGGAGACTGATATGGTAGCGGTGGAGGCGGTGGCGGGTGATATGATCCCGGACGACGTCGAATATGCGACCTGTAATGCAGAGGAGGACGCGACCTACATTGCTAAAGAAAACGCGACCTGCACGGCCCAAGATGCAACTTGCGCGACCATCCCACGGGATTTCCCCTGATACGCCATATTCTACTCGGTAGACCGTGGCAATCAGATCGCAGGGTAAAACATAACGGTTTCATTAACAAACATTATTTTTAGAATAATGTCAGGAAGGCCGTCCTTGTTCCATTGACGCCCAAGGAATTGCTGCAAGATCAAATTCACTTGAAACAACAAGGCGCATGCGAGCTTAAGTCATCGAATTTTTACGCAAGATCTGGTGAGATCAAGAAATCTCTTCACTCGAATCAGTCCGTATTATTATTTGTGTATAAGGAAGCTCTCTCGAGCTTAGCTAACCTTGCACTGGTGCTGCCGAGTGACATTTCTAGCTTATTGTAGGATTATGGAGACGTATTTTCCGAAGAGAACAGGATTGCCCCTGATACGCGATTTTGAACATCAAATCGATTTTGTTCTCAGAGCCGCGTTACCAAATCGGCCAGCCTACCGAACCAATCTAGTGGAATCAAGGAGCTGCAAAGGCAAGTGGAGGAACTCATGGCTAAGGGACACATCCGAGAAAGCATGAGTCCATGTGTCGTGCCCGTTCTACTCGTGCCAAAGAAAGATGGCAGCTAGCGCATGTGTGTTGATTGTCGCGCAATCAATAACATTACGGTGAAGTATCGACATCTGATTCCTAGACTAGATCATATATTAGATGAATTGCATGGAAGTAGGATATTTTCAAAAATTGACCTTAAAAGTGGATATCATCAAATTAGGATGAAGGAAGGCGACGAATGGAAAACGGCGTTAACTAAGCATGGATTGTATGAGTGGTTAGTTATGCGTTTTGGATTGTGAAATGCACCTAGTACCTTCATGCGCTTAATGAACCATGTTCTTCGAGAATATGTAAGTAGATTCGAAGTAGTCTACTTAGATGATATATTGATTTATAGTAAGAACTTAGAGGAACACTTAAGCCACCTAGAGTCAATATTAAAGGTACTGAGGAAGGAAGAACTTTATGCCAACTCTAAGAAATGTACCTTTTGTACAGATAACATCGTATTTCTAGGTTTAATATAAGTGCAGATGGCGTAAAGGGGGACGAAGAAAAGGTCAAAGCCATTCGGAAATGGCCGAGCCTAAAGACCATCGGGGAAGTCTGAAGCTTCTCTTACTGAAGTCATTAAGAAAAACGTGGGATTCAAGTGGAGAGAAGTGCAAGAGGCAGCATTTCAA
Source organism: Gynandropsis gynandra (assembly GCA_036759665.1). NCBI lineage: Eukaryota > Viridiplantae > Streptophyta > Magnoliopsida > Brassicales > Cleomaceae > Gynandropsis > Gynandropsis gynandra. The sequence goes on from CM071863.1 coordinate 58,795,670, forward strand.
ACGTTGAAAGAAAAACTTACAACGCTCCTTTGCTTATATTGCCTGATTTTCTTAAGACTGTTGAGATCGAGTGTGATGCATCCAACGTAGGAATGGTGCAGTATTGATGCAGGAACGGAAGCCGATTGCCTACTTCAGCGAATTGCCCCTTTCTCCTTTCTCTAATAAGATGAGCTTCCAAAGCTCTTTCCTTAAGCTTGGCGAGCCTTCGCTTTTTGGACGGAGGTGCAACTCTCAATTACGCCACCTACGACAAAGAACTGTTTGCACTCATCACGATCAAGCGGATTTGAGGGCAAATCTTTTCAAGTAGGGGGCATGATATGATCCCGGACGACGTCAAGGACGCGACCTGTAATGCAGAGGAGGACTCGACCTACATTATTAAAGAAGACGCGACCTATGCGACCCAAGACACGACCTGCATCATCCGAGACACAACCTAAGCGACCTGAGATGCAACCTGCACGAAAGAAGAGGCGACCTGCACCGCAGATGGACGACCCGAGTTAAACGAAAGGCGGGCGCGACCCGACGGAAGAACGGATATCCTGTGACCCGAACTACGGCTAGGGAAGATGAGGCCTTAACCTTACCAGCTGGTCCCGTGACTCGAGCTAAAGCTACGAAGCTCAAGGAGGCGATCATCGGGATCCTCACGGTCGTCCACGTTCAAGATGAGTATTCAAGTCCACGTGAAGTCACTAATATCCGTATTGTTCTTCAAGCCGAAGCTTCGCAACGGTCAATAATTAGGCAAGTGACTCGCGTGTACTCTTTTCCCTTTGTTGGTTTTGTCCCATGGGATTTTCCAATGACGTTTTTAACGAGGTCACGATTCACTTTCTGCGACCGAATTATTGACCCAAGGGTTTCAAGACAAGTTCGCAACCCAACGACACATCTTACAAATTGTCCTATTTATGTCTTTAGCTATTTTCTAGAACATTAATTTGTTGTCTTGTATGGTGACTAGCATTTAATGGTGCATTTAAGTTTTGCATGGCCATTTCTTGTTACATATGGCCGGCCATGGTGATGTATTTTCGAAAAACTTTGAATTTTGAATTGATCTTAATTTTTCTTTGTTGGTGCGTTACATCCAGCAAACCCGCTAGTGTGTCATATCCAACGTTCATTTGATCTTCGTTGGTGCGTAATATCCTTCAAAGACGGGCCAATGAATCGAGAGTCTTTCTGCAACTCTAGTCTGACCAATCGCTCCACCCACCTTGTGCGAAGAGTCGTGCGACTCAACTGCAGCAAGGCCTATCCATCCGACCTTTAGTCTAGAGTGTCTTTCCAGTGGGATCGCATTAGCGGGGCTCATGTCGAACCCGCCAACATTCTGCCATAACCGACAAATCTTCTAGCTCTTATTGTGTTTAATTATGTTTAAGTGTTTGAGTGAATTTATGTTTGACAAAATTTTTTTTTTTTTGAGATTGTGTTGAAAAATGAATTGTTCAATGACTCACATACATTATTTTCCAACGGGTATCCGGTGGAAATTGCAACGGATGCCCGTTGGAAATAACATCACCTCAATGGACGAAATTAATTGACATGACTATCGGACTCTAAACGGAAATCCGTTGCAATTTCCATTGGATTCCTATTGGCAATGCACGTTTCCAAGGCAACGGACGATGAAATTAGGGGTGCGATACGGGCCGGGCCGGCCCGAGCCCGAAAAAGCCCGCATTTTTTGCGGATCGGGCCAGCCCGGCCCGGAAATGATCGGGCCTAGAATTTATGGCCCGAAACCCGGCCCAACGGGCTTTGGGTGGGCTCGGGCCGGGCCTCGGGCCTAAAGAGATAAAAAATTAAAAAATTTAAACAAATCTAAAACGCCTAAATTAATCTATATGAATCCAAAATTCACGTTAACAAATTCTGAAATGCTAAACAAATCATTAGTCTAATAGTCTAAAACACACATCAACAAATATTAAAAACTATTCCATACAAGTCCATAAATGAAGAAACAAAAATACAAACAAATTTGACTTGAATATCTTGCTCTTCCGGTTTCACCATCAATATGCTTATTGGATCGCGGCGAGAAATCCATCGGGGCCGCTAAATATAGAATTTACACATTAGTCAATCAAAGAAACCAAATCAACAACATAAACAATCGTATAATCTCGATAATTCGAATTGAAATGTATAAACTTAACCTTCTTCATCGTAACCAAGTAACCAAGAACGGACAAAAATTAAGGCTTGAATATTTGACGGTAAGAGATGGCTTTTGTATTTGTTGAGCACACGCGAGTCGGCGCTGAAAGAAGACTCTGAAGCAACTGTGGTGATCGGAATACTTAGGATATCAGAAGCCATAAGCGCTAACTCAATACTATATCTCTAATTTTTTTAATTTTAATTTTTAATGGAAAATAACTCAAATGAAGTTAATATATATTATAAGTTATATCATAACACATAATATTTAGGGATTTCTATCTTAGAAAAACTATTATGAACATAAAGAATACACAAATATAAGAAGAAAAAAAGTTATTAATAAACAAAATAAAAAAAATATTTAATTACAAATTAATAGCTTATGCACGAGGGAGAGAGACGTCACGACGAGGAGGTAGGGGGAGGGAGGAATTGAGGGAGGAGAGAGCACTAGGGTTAAGGGTGCGGGCCATTTTCGGGCTCGGGTAGCCCGCGGCCGAGCTCGGCCCGGCCCGAATTTTGCGGGCCAAAATTTTCCAAGCCCGAGCCCGACCCGATTGAAAACGGGCCTATAATTTTTGGCCCAAACCCGTAATTTTTCGGGCCGGGTTCGGGTCGGGTTTCGGGCCGGGCTTGAAATTGACATCCCTAGATGAAATGATGGTATGCCTCCCCTTTCAATGGACATCCATTGGAACTTGCAACGGATGCTCGTTGAGATTCAAAATCAATGTTGTAGGCATAGGATAGCCATGATGACCCTTTCCATCGGGCATCTGTCGCAACCGAGTAACAGATACACATTGGAAAACATTCAATGGGCATTCGTTGCACTGGACCAACGAGTGTCCGTTGACGTCTACCAATGTCATCTGTTGGCCACCTAAACAATGGCAACAAGCACCCATTGCGTTTTCCCAACGGGTGTCTGATGAAAAAACTTGAAAAGTTTCTAAGTATCGAGCATAATTTAATGTTTCAAATTGAATGGGTTTCTGTTGCCATTTCTAACAGATGCACGTGAAATTTTAATATATTAAGTTAAAAAAATAACTTTAAGAAGTTAGATAAAGTTATATATTACAATTACATAATTCACATTTCTTCTTCGGTAGATTCTTCTATTGGAGAGTCTTCCTTCAATTGTTCATTGAATTCATCTTCCTGTTCATCTTCTGCACCTTTCGGTTGAACGTCTTCATAATGGCAGATCTATTCTTCATCTATGTCAGTTCTTGCGAGAATCTTCTCCCGATTTTCTATATCAATTAAGCGTATCGGTTCCGGATGATCGGTTTGCAATGGATCTTTTTTTCATATGTGATTATAACTCCTAGTGGCTTGATCTTTACTACGGCCCACCACTCCTCTCTTTGACGTTTCAATGTTGTTGGATATTGCACATAACATACACGAGTTATTCACGTATCGTGTCCTACGCTTGGGTCGAACCATTGACATTTAGAAAGCATTACCTTCAATCCAACGAGACCGAGATATTCTATCTATAGGATTTGTTGCAAAATTTCGTAAAAATTATCACCCTCTAATTCACTATTAACGCCAACACCGTAATTTTATGTGCTTCTATGTTTTCCGTGTTCGTACGTGTGGAATCTGTATCCGCAACTAAACCAAATTGGCCAACACATAACATTTCTTGTAGGACCAATCTTTTAACCAGGTAGGATGTCTCTCGCCAGAACATTTGACCTATATAACATAAAAAATGAATAATTATAACATAACATTTTACTTTTATATATTTAAAACATACGAATATATGTTTACTTACGTAATCTCTCAACCACGAGCCATAATGTTGAATTTTAATTTTCGTGAGTTCATATGCATTTAGATGAGGATATGTACCCATTACTTCTTCATCAAATATCCTATAATGAAAGTATGTTAACACACACACATATATATATATATGTGTGTTTAAAATATCATTTTCATTTTTCGTATTTTTCGAAAAGTAACAACTCTTGAAAATTTAGTAATATATATGTGTGGATATGATTATACTCCTCTCGTGTTAGCCTATATTCTTCGGATTTACCTCTTGTAAGTCCAATCGGTGAAAAATCTCAGAAATTGTGCAAAATTGTGGATTATATTGATATAGATAATGTGTGATCTTCCGTTGAGCGTCTTTGTTTCGTCGAAATATGCGACTCGAAATAAAATATACTAAAATACGTGATTTCTTCCAACAAGTACTGTTTAACAATAGATCTTCAACCACTGGTTTGTTTTTTTCTTTTTTCCGTAGATGAACGAAAATCCTTTCGAAAGGATACATCCGTCTGAATTGAACTTATCCACTAAGTATTGGCTCATCTGGTAAATATATTGGCAAATGTTCCATGACATCGAAGAGGGAAGGTGGAAAACAGTTTCCAATGAGCATACTACTTCAGATATATTGGCTTTTTATTAATTCCAGGTCATCCCTTTTTAAATTTCGTTAACATATATCTCTAAAATATATGCTAATTCCGTATAGTACATCGTGAACGTTTCGTGGTAAGAGCTCTGCAAATGCAATTAGAATGACTCGCTGCATGAAAACGTGCCAATTGTGACTTTTCAACCCGATTAGCCTTAAACCAACAATATCCACACACGGAGCGATGTTCGATGCATATCCATTTGGAAATTTAACATCTACTTTTAACAACCTTAATAATGCGGTTTTTGTTGGTCCAGACAATCTGAATATTAATAGGATAGATGCCTTTCCATCTCGTAACTCCAACTCAGGTATTCGACATATTGTATTCAAATCTTTTCTTGATTGTATATTATCCTTAGTTTTTCGTGTCACATTCAAACAATGTTGATTATTGATAACATTTAGTTTAATCATTCATTTAGATTTTACCAAGCATTAAGAATCATTTAGTCTTCTTCTACCATTTTCTCGTGTTATTGCAGGAAATGAAACATCGGGGTACAGACATGAGGAAATGAAGCAAAAATAACTCTCCTATTAACCATGCAGTCGGCATCTAAGGATCATGAATCGAAGAAGAAAAATGGAAGCAAGAACGATTGGAAAAATGGAAACATGCTTGCCGCTAAACACAAAAATTGAAACTTGTTGGAGTGCTACTTGGAAGGACACGGCTGGATGCAAAATGTAAACTTGCTGGAGCAGAAGAGGTAACCGCTGCACACAAGAAGAAAGGAAACTCCAGCCAGCAAACAAAAAAGGAAACTCCAGCCGGTTAGAAGAAATAGAAACTCCAAGTCATCTAAGCAAAAAGGAAACTTCAGCCGCTGGAGGAGAAAGGGAAGTGCATGACCAAAGAGGAAAGAAGGAAAAAAAGGAAAATAAGAGAAGAGAAAAGAGGGACGAAAGGGTTAAGAGGACAAGGTAGAATTCAGACAAAACACACAATTCAACACAAAAACACACGCGAAGGAGCAAGAGAGTGAGCAGAACACGCCGGAAGGAAAGAGACTAGGCGACGAACTCGAAATGCGGACGAGCTGTTGAAGACGTCGATATTAGAATATAGAGAAATCTTGTTCTTTATCCATGTTAACCATGTGGTCCATTTCAGAGTAGTTTAGTAGCTAAGGGTTAGAGAGCTTTGCCGATATGTAATGAAGTCTTGTGTTTAATGTTTGGTGGTTCTTAATGCTTTTATTCTTGTACGCAACCTGAATAAATGATTATGGTATTTGATCGTTTTCAGAATGATTGGCTTTTTCTTAATGCTTTCGTTCTTGCACACAACTTGAATGAATGATTGTAGAAGTCTAATGAATCTACGCCAGGGGACTAAACTTTGTAACTTAGCCATCATTTAAGATCTCAATTGATTTAGAATCTATGCAAGGTCGGTCAATTAGATATAGGGATTGCGATAACGGTCTTAATGCATCTATTGAGTGAGATTACATAGTCGGAAGATTGGTAGTACGCACGCTGGATAGTGGACAAGTCTACGCCAATCCGTTCCAATATTAGAGCTTGAATTCTCTGAATTTGTAATAATACCTAAGACAAATGATCATGTTAGAACTTAATTGAATTATCGTGCATCTCTGGAAACTTGTGGTGTTTAGTGAATTGAATTTAATCTGTTAATTAGTTAGTTTATCTTTATTTTCATTCCAATCACTTATTGATTTTACACGCCTATTCATTAGTTAAGTAGCTTTATTCTTGCATCAATTTTCCAGTGTTCGACCCTGATACTACACGATTCGTATTCTTGCTGAAACATTAGTCTATGTATTTATTACTTGAGATTAACCACATCAAGAATTTTGTCGTTGTTAGGGAATTGATTACAGCTTTAGAGTTAGGATACTTTTGAATTAGGACATAGTCCTTTCCGGAGTCTTTAATTGTTTTTCGTATTTTTTTTCTTTTTTTTTCTTTCTTTTTGAGTTAATTTTTTTTTACCTCTCAGAGCCTAACCGATTCTTGTGTCTTTATTGCGCGAGAGCAAAGAAAAAAAAATGGAAGAATGTCGCAACCTAAACATGCCACTAATGAAAGTTGTGTTAACCTATGAATCATACATGGCTCCTAGGCATACACAAATCTTGTCTTGCATCGTTAGAAGGGTCACTCGCGTCGAATTACAACCAGCATTTATTTAAATACTCGACAATATGTTGTTAGAAGGGAGACCCACCAAGGATCCAAATCAGCATCTTACTAATTTCAAGATGCTTTGCCAAACTACTAGAGTGGGAGAATGAGTCTCGGATGAGGATGTCATGCTCGATGCCTTCACATTCTCAGTGAAGGATAAAGCGCAAGACTGGGGACAGCTAGTGGAGGAATTCATGAAGTGGTTCTTCCTTCAATGTAAAGCTCAGCTAGCTAAAAATCCGATTAACACGTTCGTGCAAGGAGCAGCTGAGATTTTCGTGGGAACATTTCAAAGGTTATTAACGCCTTTGTTCACATCACGGCATGGACCAGAGTTATCTCATACACAATTTTCTGCAAGGACTCATGGATAACACGAGGATTCTAATCATAGCCGCGGTTGGAGGTTCCTTGAGTAACCTCACGTTTCCACTAATCGAGGACTTGATTAATTGTATGGCCGATGAAGGCAACAACGTTGCTGGAGAATATAGTCGCAACACTCCAGCAAGGATAGCTCATATGAACGACTTGCATGCTCTATACATCGGTTTAGTCGAAGTGAAGGACCAAGTCACGGGGATTTACAATCCTCTGTCAGAATCGCATCATCCACATTAAATTGGCTCATGGCTGAAAATTTAGTTGAAGTGGGAACAAGAATTTCAAGGGTATGAGGAAGTAAAATTCGTGGGAAACAATCAACGTCTAGGGAACACATACAACTCCGGATGGAGAGATCACCCAAGCTTCTCGTATAGGAATTCCGACGGTGCGTTGAACAACATCTATCGGGAAATTTTCAGCCATGAGTGATGCAAAGAAACCAGAACGTTCAATCATGTACGCAACCCCAAACTCAGAATTATCAGTCACATGTGCCCCCTCCTCCGCAACATGAAGCTAACACCGATATTACATCTATGCTTGCTCAAATCTTACAAGAACACAAAATATCAATACGCCGAACTTGGAGGGATGAGAGCGGATCATGAAAATGTAAAGAAACAGGTTGTGGGAATTCAAAGGCAGCTAAAGATCTTAGACGACCAGGTTGCACAACTTGTTGCGAACTCCACTAAACCGCAAGTAGTTCTACCGGGGAGGCTGGAATTGAATCCGCGTGAGCATGTTAACGCAATTTATATAAGTAGTGGTAATACGGTGGGTCAGCCCGCTCCTTTGACGTTTGAAAGGGCTGAAGAATCTATCATAGTAGCGGAAAAGGCCATCAACAAGCTTAAGGAGAAGCTCGAGGAGGAAGAGGAGCCAGAATACGTTAAACCCGATCCGAGATCGTCTCCTTTGTCGTTTCCACTACATCAACATAAGAAAATGGTAGCTCAGCCCATTCCTTCAACATTTGAAAAGGCTGAAATGTCTAGTATAGCAGTGGAAAAGGGCAGTAATGTTGAATAGCACGAGAAGAAACCCGTGGAAGAGGAGCTGAAATAAGTAAAATCCGATCCAAGACGCCTCTTTTGTTGTTTCCCCAATGTCAACGCAAAAAGAACGAGGTTGTGCAAGTCGCTAAGTATGCTGAGATGTTAAAGAAGATGTACATCACCATTCCATTCCACGAAGCATTGAATAATATGTCTTCATACGCTAAGTTCTTGAATAAGGTGCTTGCGAACAAACGAGACGTGGAGACGGAGGCTGTAATGGTAACAAATTCAATACTACAACCAAACCTACCAAAGAAGATGGCCGATCAAGGTATATTCGTGATCCCTTGTAAAATATATGATTATGAAATTAACCATGCACTAATCGATGTTGGAGCACGTGTAAGCGTACTACCATTGTCGTTATACGAGAAATTAGGTCTTAGGGGCAGGATGGATCTTCAACCTACATGAATGGCACTTACAATGGCTGAACGAAGTGTGACAATCTCCGAGGGCTTGCTGGAAGACGTACCATTACAAGTCGGGAAGTTCTTCATTCCGGTTCATTTCGTGACACGATCCTGATTGAATCGATGCTCTAGACAAGGTTAGGGTTGGATATGCCTTGCTGCAACGGATTGCACAAGGGTGTGTAGGGCGAGTGGTCACACGAGAGATGCGGAAGGCTCTCGATTCGCCGGTTCGTCTTCGATGGATATTACGCACCAACGAAGGACGAACAATCGTTGGATATTACACACCAACGAAGGTTGCTGGATATTATGCACCAACAGCCAGGAATTCACAAGAATTCGAAGGAAAATCAATAGATTGATTCAAAAGTTATATTGAAAAAGTTGGATGAATTGTTCAAAGGGGTGGCCGGCCATTTAGATAAAAACAAGGCCATGCAAATTCAAAAATACATTAAATGCATGAACTACATGCAAGGCCTCTAATTAATGTCTTGATATCTTCAAACAAGAAGATAATTTCTTGATGGTCGTGCATATGGGGATGCATTTTTCTTAGGTCTCGGAGCATTAATTAGGTCGCGGGAACAAGTGACCCGCGGCCTCGTTAAAACTCGTCGTCGGAACACCCCGTGGGACAAAACCGACGAAGGGAAAAGAGTACACGCAGGTCACTTAACCTAATTAATAACCGTTGCAGATTGAGCTTCGGCTTGAATGACGTTCTTTAGGCTCGTGACTTCACGTGAACTTGAATACTCTTCATGTGCGTGGATGGTCGTAAGAATCCCGACAATGGCGTCTTTGAGCTTCGCGGCCTTGGCTCGGGTCACGGGACCAGTGGGTATGATCAAGGCTTCTTCCTCCATAGCTCTGGCTCGGGTTACGGGACCTACGTATCTTGACCTAGCCGCGTCTCGGGTCACGCTGGTGACGGTCGCGTCTCGGGTGGCGCTGTTGGCGTCTCGGGCCGCATTGTGGGGGTCTGGGGCCACGCAAACTTCTTCTTCTTCTGCACCGCAGGTCGCGTCCTCTTCTGCGTTGTTGGTCGCATCTTCGGCTTCCTCCGGGATCATATCATTTCGTCATCTTAGACGTGGAGGAAAATGAGAAAATCCCATTCTTCCTCGGAAGACTGTTTCTTAGCACCGCAAAAACAATCATACATTGTGCGGACGGAAAACTAGCGCTAAAGTTTGGCGACGAAGAAATGGATTTTAATCTAAACGACACACTCAAGAAGTCGTGCATGGTAGATTCGGTGTTTTACAACGATGTCCTAGAGAAACTAGCAAACGAAGTTCTTGAAAAGTTCAGGAATGTAGATTCCCTTGAGATGGCTCTCTTAGGAGCTGAAAAAGAGATATATAAAGACCCAAACAACATAATATACTATACGAAGTTGCTAGACGAAGTCAAGGAGGAGGAATTCGTAGACGACAAGTTAAACGAGACAGGAGATTAATTCCACGTGACCCGATCGCAGCAGATCGCGCCCCAAACACAATGGAACAAAATTCAAACTAATGGAGGAGATTCGTACCACTTACTCCAAGAGCAGTGTTCAATCACACAAACATGAGTATGGCTCAAGTGGACTTGGGTTTGAACCAAGAAAATGTTGCCGAACAGTCCTTGAACTTCAGCGTGATCCGAGTTACATGAACGCAGATCAATATATAAACACTCCCGAGACACTGAGAAGCCACATCAAATGCCCACCATCCAATTGGAGCATTGATAAGGCACTCAAGGTAAAGATGAAACCATTACTACAAGGGCTCACTCACCAACAAATTCTCGAAGCTTTGAAAAAAAAATGAGAGATTAACGCCCAACTGGATTCATTGAATGCACAACCGGACTTATAGACAACACGACCAAGCTATTTGGACTGCATGACCGGGCCCCAACTTAGGGAACAACACGACCGAGCTTAGGAAGGATATCACTGACTGTGGAAGAAGCTCAACTGATCTGTGTGCTATATCCAATCGAGCATCCTATGCACGCGAGACACTACGCACACGACGACGATGAGGATGTCCATCTAATGAGTAGCGCGTCCTGGTCAAGCTCGTGACCTTAAACAAGCGCTACTCGGGAGGCAGCCCGAGCCCCGTATCCTTTTATTTATTTCGTTTTATATTTTATAACTCAACTCTTCCTCCTTTCACACGCATGCACTCTACTAGCAACCTCGACTCCAACTTAGGTCTTCGACATATTATCTTCAAATCTTTTCTTGATTGTATATTATCTTTAGCTTTCTGTGTCACATTCAAAACAATGTTGATTATAGAAACGTCTATTTTTTATAGTATTTTAGTCCATTTTCATAGTTAGTTTAATCATTCATTTAGACTTTACCAAGCATTAAGCATCACTTAGTCTTCTTCTAGAATTTTCTCGTGTTATTGCAGGAAATGAAATATCGGGGTACAAACATGAGAAAATGAAGCAGAAAACACTCTTCTATCAACCATGCACGATCAACATCTAAACATCATGAATAGAATAAGTAAAATGGAAGCAAGAACGGTTGGAACAAACATGGAAACATGTTGGCCGCCAAACACAAAAATGGAAACTTGCTGGTGTGCTACTTGGAAGAACACAGCTGGATGCAAAATGTAAACTTGCTGGAGCAGAAGAAGCAACCGCTGCACACAATAAGAAAGGAAACTACAGCCGAAAAATAAAAAAGGAAACTCCAGCCGATTACAAGAAATAGAAACTCCAAGTCGTCTAAGCAAAAAAGGAAACTTCGGCCGCTGGAGGAGAAAGGGAAGTGCATGACCAAAGAGGAAAGAAGGAAAAAAAGGAAAAGAAGAGAATAGGAAAGAGGGACGAAGGGGCCAAGAGGACAAGGCAGAATTCGGGCAGAACACACAATTCACCACACAACACACATGAAGGAGCAAGAGAGAGAGCAGAACATGCCGAAAGGCAAGAGACGAGGCGACAAACTCGGAACACGGAGGAGATGTTGAAGACATCGATATTAGAATAGGGAAGAATCTCGTTCTTTATTCATGGTGAAATATAGATTTTTTTTTTTGTTTTGTTCTCTAAGTCCATATTCGAGTAGTTTAGTAGCTAAAGGTTAGAGAGCTTTGCTAATATGTAATGAAGTCTTGTGCTTTAATGCTTGGTGGTTCTTAATGTTTTTATTCTTGTATACAACCTGAATAAATGATAAGGGTATTTGATCATTTTTAGAATGATTAGTTTTTGTTAATGCTTTCGTTCTTGCACGCAACTTGAATGAATGATTGTAGAAGTCTTAGGAATCTACACTAGGAGATTATATTTTGGAACTTAGCCATGAGTTAGGATCTCAATTGATTTAGAATCTACGCAAGGTCGGTCAATTAGATCTAGGAATTAGGATAGCGGTCTTAATGCATCTAGTGGGTGAGATTACATAGTCGGAAGATTGGTAGTACGCACACTAAATAGTGGACAAGTCTACGCCAGTTAGATCCAATATTAGAGCTTGAATTCCTTGAATACGTAATAGTATCTAAGACCAATGATCATGTTAGAAATTCATTGTATTATCCTGCAACTCTGGAAACCTGTGGTGTTTAGTTAATTGAATTTAATCTGTTAATTAGTTATTTTACCTTTATTCACATTCTAATCACTTATTGACTTTATACGTCCTATTCACTAGTTAATTAGCTTTATTGTTGGATCGATTCCCTAGTGTTCGACTCTGGTACTACGCGATCCGTACTCTTTCAAAAATGTTAGTCTAGGTATTTATTATTTGAGATTAACCACATCAATTACGTTATCGAAAAATTTCTTTTTGATATGCATAACATCCAAATTATGACGTAATATCAATGATTTTCAATATGGTAGTTCCCAAAAGATACTACGTTTATAATAGCTCTTTTCAAACACATGTCGAGGGCAAATTATATAGAGACAAAATCACCGGTCATAGAGAATATTGACTTCCAGATTCTCCATATGCACTAAAATCATCGGTGCATAGGCAAAGATAAACATTTCTCGTTTTATGTGCGAATTGAGGAAATATTTCATTGAAATATGTTGGATCCCTCAACGGATACCAGTTGAAACGTCATGTTGAAATATTCCAACGGTAACCTCGAAACTCTAAATTTTCCACGGGCATCCATTGACAATGGAAACAAAAATCCATTGCATTGAGCAACGGACATCTGTTGGACAATATTTGGGTTCCCAAGGATGTTTCAACGGATCAATGCAACGGATTATGTCTGTTGCTCGTCTGTTGAAAATTTTAACGGATCAGCGATCGTTGATCATTATCGGGATATCCATTGCAATCCGTTGGAAATTCCTATCAATGGATGGATCCTTTGATCCGTTCGTTATTAATGCGTTGTTTTTTGTAGTAGTTGCATAGAGAATACAAACTACTAAGTTCAAATATAATACCTACTTTAGAGATCTTTCCATAACCTACCACCCTATTTTCCAGGTTTCGTTGTCAAAACATCAACGTGCATTTTAGAAAAATTTGAGAACGAAAATGGAAATAAATATAGGAGCATATATGATGTTGAGAAAAATGAAAATAACTCCAATTTTGTCTTTTTGTGGTTACTTAAAATTCCCACATTTATTGAGAGAATTTAGTATTTTCAATATATATATATAGTATTGTATATTATTACTATTAAAAGGAGCAAGTGGAATGATTTTGGAAAGGTGAAGAATTTTACAAAAATTACCATGCGCGATGATGACGACTTCGTTGTCGTCTGTTCGACCAAAATTGATGACACCGCCACCCGCCTAGATCGGGCTGGTCTAGGTTGGATGGTACATCAGCGGCTATACATTTTTTTGTAATTTTGCATAACTTTCTTAGAGTTTTTTAATTTGAAGTCAGTTTTGTGAGTTGGTTTGGCCTATTAATTAGGCAATACTGTCAAGAAAAAAGAACAATATTGAACCCCATTTTTACCGATTTGATATATGGCCATCCTCATTTTCTCAAGTGCACGTTTACAAGGAAGTTGTTTTGTTAACCTTAACCAGCGTTTGGCCTTCAGTGCACCACGGTCACGCCGAAATACGTTTTCAAAGCAGTGTTTTTCTACAACATAATTTTGGTTTTCTATTCCTTATGATAACTTTCTGAAAGCGTATTCCTCTTAACTATGGTTACAGTCCTACCAAGTTCACTACCTGACCTCTCCAGACTCGTACCGCTCGACGGTATGAACTACCGTCGATGGTCCCATAAATTGCTTATCTTCTTCGAGTAGTTTTATTTTTTACTATATCTTGTACACGAATGTCCAAGAAGATACGCCTCACCAAACTTTCCATCTACTCCTTTGGCCACATCCCAAACTAACGAATCCAAGAAGACAGATGGCGAAGCGAAGGCAAAATTTGAAAACGACAACAAAATATCCATGGTCATCTCTTAAACTATATGTCCAAGACTTGTTTGACATCTTTGTAAATTACAATCATGTCAAGGAGATTTGGGATATCTTGGAAATAAGATACGACATGATAATACTGGTTGAAAGAAGTACGCCGATGGAAAATGGATTCGGTTTCAAATTGTCGATGAAAAACCTATCATTGAACACATCCATGAGCATGGAAACCTTATTGCAGATGTATTGAATGAAGGAATGAAGATGTGCGAACGTTTGCAAGAAAATGTTTTTCTGAAGAAGTTATCTCCCTCATTGTTTTAGTACAGATGTCGTCAAACACAAGAATAAAACTCTTTATGAATTATAGAATGTGTTAAACTGAATATGAATTATCTGAAAGTTTGGGGTTCTATTGCAAAGTTTTCATTTTCTGAAATTTAAAAAATTGAATATAAGACCTAATACTTTTGCTTGTGTATTCATTGGATATTCTCAAAATAGTAGTGCATATAGATTCATGACTCAATATGTGAATCAAGGAATGCTGATTTTTTAACATATTTTTCCTCTAAATAATATTGTATGGTTACTCCTTCAACTAGTTGTTTTGATAAGAAAACATCTTCTATCAATTATTTTGATACTTATTCTCTTGTGACTAAAATCTCCACCATTAGATATTTGATTTCACTTTCAGCTATTCGAGGGCTGATAATTCATCAGATGGATGTAAAAATGACATTTCTCAATGGATAGTTGGAGGAAGAAATTTACATGGAACAACTAGAGGGATTCATCATAGTTGGGAAAGAAAAGAAAGTGTGTAAGCTCAGAACGGTCTCAAACGGGCACCTAGACAATTGTATGAAAAATTTGATCGCACTTTAGTAAACCATGGTTTATGTAGTGAATGTATCGGATTCATGTGTTAACTCAAAGTTTTTTTAGGTCTGATTATGTGATCAGATGCCCATATGTTAATGACACCGAGGGGGTCTCGGAATAGGGACGGATTGGAAACGGACACCAAGGGGATCTCGGATTGCGGGCGGATAGGAAACGGACACCGAGGGATCTCGGATTAGGGACGGCGAACCGAGTGTCGTCCGCAATTTGCGGACGCCCCTGGGTCGCAGTACTCCCTAATCCGAGACGTCCACATATCCTCTTGGGATGGCTTCGGGACGGCTTATCGACATTCACAGCTTCCTTGCACTTCTTAGTATGTCATTGGCTCGATTTTCTTTATCTATTTTACTAAAAAAATGCTTGATTGCAAGGTGAAAGACTCAAAACTTCTATATGTTTATGAATGGGATATACAATGAGAATGTTTATGACTCGACATTACCAATCGCGTGATTTATGTATATTAATCCCTTTTTCCTTGATGTCTAGATTGAACATGAGTCATGGAACGTATTATAGTTCAATCTGTGAGCTCGTGACATCAATCCTATTATATAGGAGGGGAAAATCCTTATCTCGATCAAACAATATAGTATAAATTGCATACCCGATCACTATCTAGTTTGTCCACCCATTTACGAGTGACGTTTGATAGTGTCGAAGCATGCAATTGCTTATGTTAAGATCTTTGGCGATCTCAAGTCATAGAATTACATATACCATAATCATTATTAGAATTGCTATGATACTCATATAACAATCCATATAGCAATCTCATGGTGGATCGATCCAGTACATTGTTCTCTAACATGTAGCTATATGTTAAATTGATATCTCATATCAATTTACACATACTAGTCTTCATGCAATATTGATATCGCTTATTCTCAATGATGCTCGACTATTACTGTTAGATCCCATTATTTACGATGATAGATATTTGCATTGTATTCCGATTAACCAAGAATCAATAGATACGGTGGTCCTGCTACCGGTTAGCGGGCAGGGGTCAAGGGGAGGTCGATTTTATGTGATTTTCCATGTTTTTTACTTTCCCGATTCTTCACGCATATCATAGATTCACAAATCATGCATATCATAGATTCGCAAAACATGCATATATAGATCTTGAATATCACAAATTCACAAATAATGCACAACCTTCTCCATCCCGAGCCTTCTCCATCTGTGACCCGACATCGTCTGTCTGTCCCGAAGCTCGGGTCACGGACGGAGAAGGCTCGGGACGCACAGACGGTGTCGGGTCACGAATGGAAAAAGCCCGGGACGGACGGTCCACACATTTACGGACGGCAAGCGGTCCGCAATTGCAGACGGCCAAGCGATCCGCAAATTTGCGGACGGCCATACGGTCCGCAATTGCGAACTGCCGAGGTGTCTGTCCGCAAATTTTCGGACGGCCAAAGGTTGTCCGTAATTGCGGACGACCGTTTTCTTTCCCTCCGCAATTGTGGACTGTCGTTTCCTTTCCGTCCGTAATTGCAGACTGTCATTTTCATTTCGTCCGTAATTTTAGACGGTTTACTACAAATTTTATCCCACCTCCATTGTTCATTTCATTCAATTTTTCTCTCCATTCCTTTCTCTTACGATTTCCGGCGGTCGACCCGAGTTCCAATTGCCGTCTCAAGTTCCGCTGCTCGTCCTGAGTTCCGATGATCGTCCCGAGTTCCACCACCCGTCCCGAGTTTCGGCGACCGTCCTGAGTTCCGATAACGACGATTCCGAATTTCAAATGTTACTCACATATGATTTCTAATTAATTACTATTATGTATAAAAACATTTAACATTAAATTAAATTTCAATTTTATTTTTTTCTTTTTTTTTAAATTACGGACTGGCCGCCCGTCCGTAATTTTTTAAAAAAAATTCTCCGACTTTTCCCGTCGATTTGCGAACAGCTTGGTGGTCTGTAATTACGGACGGTTTGCAGACTGAAATTTTCATCCTTATTTGCAACGTTTGTTTGCGAGTGCCTCTTCGTCGTCCCTAATCCATCCCTAAACACGTTTAGAGAAGGATTATGGACGGATTTTACGGTCTCTAAATCTTAATTTTCTTGTAGTGTATCTTTTATCCATTTACCTCTCGGCTCGATGTCGTCCCACTATTTCCTCACTCGTCTGCTCCACCTATGGTGAATGCTTCTGTGTGCCAAGACCAGGCTAAAACAACAATGCATGTGGTGTATTCTTCGATAATATCATCACTCGAATCTCTCTCCCATCTCAATTCGCCATTGTCTTCATTTTTCGGCGGAAGTTCGCTTTCTGCCTAATGTGAGTGTCAACGACCAGCGTGCTTTTTCTTAATCAAACCCTCTCAAAGATCAACCGAAAAAAGCATATGTAGGACCAAGCTTTGCATGATGAACCCATGCACCATTTTTGAGATGTCAATTTATAAGTAGTGGTATTGACATTCGTCAAAGAGAAGGTGGTGAAGAGTGTTGCGACGGTGACATTATTCAGAGCCTGTTTCAACAGGGAGCGCGTGGTAAGCACGATCCTGGGATGGAAGGTAAAAGCCAAACTATGTGCCATCATCACGCAACTAAATCTCATGTGAATTGAGTGAATTACTTCTTCTATTCCTTTTTTTTTCTTTTTTCGTTTTTTATTACAATTTTATTTTTGTTTGTTAAATGGAAAAAGAAGTGAATGAAGCTATTGAAGAAAAACCGGATTTAAGGATTTAAGGTGAGAGAGAGAGAAAATGAGGCGAGGAAAAGAAGTAGAAGATTTATAAAAAGTGTTAGGTGGAGAACCGAAGTTGAAGAGAGACGTAAAGGAATTGGTTCGATCGATTATGCTTTCAATACCAGGTCAAGACAAGCCAGAGCACATGGGTTTAGGTATGAGAGATGTTATTGATTGTCAAAGGACATGGACTCCATGATCGCGAACAGAACCTCTGAGTCGGTGGGAGGATAGAATTTAACTGTTGTTTTGTGTTTACATGGCGAAAAATGAGGGAGCTAAGGAGGAAAAAGATAATGTGTGAAAGAATGGATGAACAAAGCATTGCATGGAACTTTTTGGTGATACCGAAATAGATAGCTTCATACGA
The DNA here is from genome assembly GCA_036759665.1 of Gynandropsis gynandra. Lineage (NCBI taxonomy): Eukaryota > Viridiplantae > Streptophyta > Magnoliopsida > Brassicales > Cleomaceae > Gynandropsis > Gynandropsis gynandra. Next base: position 58,813,748 of record CM071863.1, read on the forward strand.
TTCTGTCTGCTATTATGTCATGCCCGAGAGACCATAATATGTATATATAACATAGGAATAATATAGAGGGTGTGTGTTTTCATATTTCTTTGAGATTATTCTAATGGGTAAATGGTAAAATTGGTGGATTATCAATCAAGATGATCAATTAGTTTATAGTTTCTATAATTTTCATAAAAATTTAAAGTTTTCTACTCGATTAAACATATTTAAAGGGGTTTTAATGGCGGCTTGGACAAGACACAAACAAACCGAACAATAGAAATCTAACATGTATGGAGATGGAAAAAAAATGATAAAATAGAAATAATGTAACTCAAAAAGACATGTGGGGTCGTTTATAAAGAGGAAAAAACGTAGAAGAGATCATCCTAATGAAGACATTTGAAACATCATATTCAGAATACAAAGATGATATGAATGGTTGATTTTTTTTATTTTAGATTTGATTACTTTTGCTTAAAAATTCAAAATTGGATCTGAATCCATGTTCTAATGGTTTATGAACAAATTTTGAAATATATTTTTATTATTTAATTTTTTAAAAATTTTAAAGTTAATGGAAATTAAACATATGAATCTGAATCTATGTGAATATAAAATTTAATCTCATGAGTTATATGATACTATTGATACCTTACCTCTTTTATTTTAGATTGAATGTGCGAATATTTATTAATATTATATAATATTATCTTATACAATCTGATATACATAACACTTTTTTAAATTTCAAAATTTTTTTATTATGGAATAAAATAGGTAATATTTCGTTGTAATATTTATCTCGATTAAATTTCACACTCACTTTCTCATACCTAATATGATCTGATTCAAGAGAGTTCGATTTTTTCATGAAAAAGCAAAAAAAAACTTTGAATTCACTGAACTTTGTCAATATAATGTTTGAGAAAATGTTACACATCTGGATGCATTTTATGGATATCACTATAGTTTCGATAATCTCAAAACAATACAGCATGTTTCTTTTACCGTTTTGAATTATACACAGACAATTTTCATTTATTTATTATCCCTTATTTTTTATTGCAATTTTTTCTATTTTTTAATCGTCATACCTTATATATTATATTTCTTTTAGTCTACAATTAAAAAAAGTCTTTATATTGTCCGAACCTTTGTAAAAAATTAAAATATTACACCATACATCTATTTTTTTTATATCAATAATTCTAAATAATACAATACAAAATTATAACCGGCATATCACTCGAAAACTTTTTCTAGTATACATAAATAATAGTTGGAATCCATGGAAGTTACGGATTTTATTGTATATAAAAACTTAATTAAACAAACCCTTGAAGAATATGGAAGAGAACTAATATATATAACGCGACAAATAAGGACGTTACATTATTTTGCCGTTTTATATCTTCTCTGGAGAGATAGAGAACGCATCTTCATAATATAAATTATATTATTCATCCAAACAACAATATTTCATGATTCATCAATATGTATAACTTTCACCAACTTCACCGTCGGTTCTCCGGCAAGCCAATAAACAGATCGGTTTCAACCTCCGGTGTCTGTCGGCCTCCTCCACCGCATCCGGTGGCTTCTGCAATTTTATCACTTTCTAGGGTTTCAAACAGCTTCAATTCCCCTTCTCCAGGCTGATACACACAAATATATAATGAGGTTTAGGAACCTATACAGCCCTAGTTCATCTTTGTTTAGATAATGGAAACAATCTCATTTTTATATGATATGTTTATGTACATGGAAATAGGCAATTTCCCTTCCACATAGTCTTGCTCGCTCCTGCAAGAGCTCTCTCTCCTGCATCCCAAAGTTAAAGAATCGCTAAAATCATGCTGTGAAAAATGTAAATTATCAAATAAAAATTATCGTATGTCTCAACAAAGAAAGAATAAAGAAGCTGCCTTTACCTTTACTTTCAGTTTCTGTAGTTGATCTTCATATAACTGAGCCTGCCAAAATCGATCAACCAATAGAAAATTTGAACAAGAGGAAACAAAGGGTATTACGCATTCCATTAAAGCATTAGTTCTATGTTTAACCTCACTCACACTATATCGGTCGATCAATATGTATTTATTAATGTATTAAAACATTTTTATATATTGGATTTGATTTAGTACGAGTAAACCATAATTAATAATGTTAAATATGAAATTAGATCTAACTAATACCAAAAATTAATCAAAGAGTTTAAGAGTTTTCCTTATCATTTTACTAAAATTCATGATTAATATATTAATTGATATAGGACAACACGACATAATATTTCACTACAAAAAAATCAGGTTTTAGGAACAATCGCGCGACTCTAAATGCTATCCGTCTCCAATCCGTTCCTAATTAGGGACGGATTTTTCAGTCCCCAATTGGGGACGGGCAAGTGCCGTCTCTAAAATTTGGAGACGGATTCTGTTTTCCGTCTCCAAATTTAGCAGATATAATATTATGACGCTATTCTCATCTTCTTCTGATTTTATCAATGAATCCTTCGATTCCGATTCCAGCAAGGAGAACCAGATTCCTCCTTCCGTCTTTTCTTCGCTCAAATCTCCACTGTCCATCGTACAAGGTCATTTAGTTGCAAAAAGAAATGAAACAAAGGAATCTGCGATATTGATAAAAAGAAGAAGAAGAAGATTAAAATACCTCGGCTCCAGATTGGGAGACGGATGACCTGCCCGTCTCCAGATTTGGAGACGGATGACCTGCCCGTCTCCAAATTTGGAGACGGATGATTTGCCGTCTCCAATTTAGGCACGAATTACTTTTCCGTCCCTAATTGGTCTGCATTTAGAAACGGATTAGGCACGACTCTTCTGTACCCAAATTTGGGGATGGATTAGGGATTTCATTTTTCGTCCCTAATCTGTGTATAATCCGTTTCTAAATTTAAGGACGGAAATGTCGGTCCCCAAATTCCGTCCCTAATCTTGAATTTTCTAGTAGTGTTTTCCCTCACGTCTACACTTGATCTTATGGCGTAAATATCACAATTAAAGACCCAACCTTAAAATATTAAAAAAACGAATCAATATTTTATATCATGTTAAATATGGACTTCAAAAGGTCACTCAAAATTTAAATATTTTCTAATATCATATATAAAATTCCATTATTCATATTCTATCCGGACAACGTAACAAACAATTTGTAATTTTGCAAATCAAAGAAAAAATAGCATTAACTAAAATTGATTTGATTTGCAAATGAGAATTAGTTGTTAAATCAAATCTCACATTAACTCTAATTATTCGTGTCTTAATGACGAGATGTACCAATTACATCGCAAATAGAGGCTTGGGTTTAAGTTAATTTCATACACTCACACAATTGAGTTCACAAAAATTGCGTTTATCGCAAGACTTCTCAATTTCTAACCTGTAATTTTTCAATTTACATATCTAATCTCATTTGGAGTGCCAAAGGACCAACAATATCTTTGTTGTGTTGTGGTGACACAAACATAGATTGGTATAGCATAATAGATTGTAAGTTAAAATGAAATGAGTTATTATTGTACCTTTCTTGATCTTATAATATGAAGGCTTTTCTCAATCTGATTTGCTATCATGTGAAGTTCTTCCACGGAACACGAAGACAACCCTTCTCCCATCAGCTTCCTTTATTTATTATACGTTTCAAAACTCAAAACTTACATCAGAATTTAGGCACCAATCAAGACAGAGACAAAATAAACAAACCGTTGATGAACTTCAAGATGCTCAATCTTCTTCAACATTCCCACCATTTCTTCCCTTAGTCTCTGTATGTTTATACCAAATATATAGTTTCTCAAAGTACTAATGATGGAATTTCACCCACACAATATGAGTGTAGGTATGTATATACCTGTATGTATTGTTCCACATCAGTTGTTTCTGCTACGAACTCTTTCGTATACTTTACGTATCTTTGGATCGTTTTCTGCATGCTAAAATGGATTTTCAAGAAACCCTTCATTAATGGCGTTTAAATCAAAGAAATCGAACTAGCAAGATATGTATGCTGCATATCATTTGTGTTGTTATTGATGTAAATCCGCAACAACGAAAAACGTTATGTTCTCAATAATCGAATCCATTGAGATATTCTCAAAATCCGTTAAGAAAAAAAATCAACGGATTTTTAACTACCGATATCATATAGTACACATATATGAATTTTTTCAAAAACGAGAATTTTCAAATTAATCCAATATATTCTGAGCAACTAATAACAACACATGCATATACAGTATGTTTATAACAATGATATAAGTCGCCATTTGATATACATATTAATAGCGGTGAGAACACAAGGCATTAACAACTAACGAAGCTTATAGATTTTTACAATAATTACTACATGAAGTTACCTATTCTTCATGATGCCTATAATCATTTGGTGATATCTTGTGTGATTTTGTTCTCTTTTTTCATTGAGTATAGATACTGATACTATATATTGTAACTCACCTAATTTGACAAACCATTTAACCTTTTCATGAAATGGATTATGTTTTCCACTTCTCCAAATCCATTAACTTAAAGATTGGGAAAAAGCAATTACAACGTGAGCTATGAAAAATTAGGTAATAAGTTCCAAGCAAGTTCACTCAAAACATGACAAAAAGTTATAAATTGACAACATGTAGAATTATGTTCATGAGTTAGATAGGACAAGATTTCTCTCGACCATCTTTTTTTAAATAGATCAAGTATATAATTTTGTGTTCTTTAAAACGGTCCAAAAATCAACCAAACCCCAAGGTTGCTCGAATTTGATTTGATTATAATAATAATTTTGTGTATAATTTTGTGTTCTTTAAAACGGTCCAAAAATCAACCAAACCCCAAGGTTGCTCGAATTTGATTTGATTATAATAATAAATAAATCAAAATGTTTGTGGGTTGTTGTTGAGGAAGAGTTCCAACGTACTAGGTTCATTGTTCAAAAAACGCTTTTTACAAAACCCTATATCACTTGCTCGTGCTTGGAGAATCACTGAGCAAAAGCCAAATTGCAACATACTAATCATCAAATTTACAGGTAATTAGAAAACCCTTTTGATCAATTAATTATGCAACTAGGTTTTGTTCACAAAATGAATCTCCAAATTACTAAAATAGGGACAGAATCTAAGAAGAATATATGAAAAATAAATTGAGATTTGAACAGAAGGGGCAAAATCAATGTAGCTGCAACAAGCTATATATAAAAATATTTTTCGCGTATCTTCAAAAATCTTTAGTACGATCTAGTCAGTAGAAATTTAAACACGAAAAGAAACCATACATACACATATACATACATATATATGTACACCAAAAGAAAACAAGATCGGTTAGAAAGATCAATTTAGGGTTGTGATGATCAAATTAATCTTACTCGAAGCTTGAGAATTCATATAATCTTCCTTTCTGAGAGAATATAATGACGGCAACTTCTGCATCACACAGAACTGAGAGTTCATGAGCCTTCTTCAAGAGACCATTTTTACGCTTCGAGAAGGTCACTTGTCTGCTTGTCACATTCTCTATTCTCTTTATTTCGATCTTTCCTCTCACCATCTCCTGTAAATTTTTCCCGAGAAAACTTGGTTTTGAAACCCTAATAGACCTCAGAAAATTTTATCTTGAGGGAAGAAAAGGAGAGTTTCTTTGGAGAGGAAGTGAGCCTCAGAAAGATTTAAAGTCAACACCTGAAAATGATCACAGTAGGAAAATAAACAAAAATCGGAGATTCCAATACTAGATTAGTTGGACACAGAAGTCAAGATAAAAACTTTCCTGGAAAATGAAGGAAAATCTCGAAAACTCAGAAAACTCTTTTGCTGGATTTGTCGAGATTCGCTTCAAAATTAAGCCACCAGGAAAAATTCCATTCGAGAAAAGAAGGAAGAAAACAATGACAACTAAATGAAATCAAAGAAAAAGAGGAACCCTAGAAATCACAATCAGGAAAGAGAGGAGGCGTAATCTCTTAGTGTTTACCTCTCTCTGTGTGCAAAAGCCACAAACCCTAATTTTTTTTCTTGATTTGGGCTCTGATTAATCGAACAAAAATGTTAAAAGAAAATAAAAAATGATGTTGCTTTGGTGATGTTCTGTCTATTACCCCACACAGCAGGAAAAACGTATCAATAATGATTTGATGGATAATACTGAAATAAAAATGCTCTCGTCTTTTTTTGGTAAAATTAAGATTATATGGGTAGCTAAAGGGAAAGTTACCAAGTTATAAACTATTACTAAATCAGGAAGAAAAAATAAGTAAATCTTGTATTGTACCACTTTAAAATTACCATTTTATTTATTAAATTCTTTTCCTCAAAATATTTGGCATAATATAACTATTCCAATTTAGGAAAACAAAAAACAAATCATTGAACTTGTATTTTTTATTATTTACTTTAGGAAAACAAAAATAAAAATGTAATACTAAAGTTTATAATCAAGTAATCGGTTTTTAACATTTTAATATTTTTGAAGAACTATAACTTTGTTTGGAATTTATTATATTTTTCCACTTATCAATATTATATATATATAGAGAAAAGAAACAATTGTATGTGATCAAACTGCATGTTATAGATGTGTTATGATATGATTAATCTCAAGTAATAAAATATCTAGATTAACGCTTCTGCAAGAATACGAATCGTATAGTATTAGGGTCGAACATGAAGAATCGATGCAACTCTAAAGCTAGTAAACTAATGAATATGATGATTAAAAACAAATAGTGTTTTGAATGCGAATGAAACTAAACTAACTAATCAACGAATTAAATTCAATTAACTAAATACCACAGGTTTCGAGAGATGCACGATGATGCAATGAAGTTCTAACAAGATCATGGTCATAGATATCATTACGTATTTGGGGAATTCAAGCTTTTATCTAGGGAATGATTTTTCCGATGCCTAAACCCACTATCTAGTATGCATACTACTAATCTTCCAATTGTATAATCTTACCTACTATATGCATTAAGATCGTTATCCTAATTCCTAAGTTCAATTAACCGACCGACCAAGATTCTAAATCAATTGAGACTTCATGTTCTAAATCCAATTCATTTCCCAATGCAATTAGATTTTTATAAACATTCATTCAAAATTCCAACATAAATAAAATCATTACGAACAACCAATCAATCTGAAACAAACCAATATCATGACCAAATACTAACAATAAAACTTCATTACATATCGGTAAAGCTCTCTAACTCGTGAATATGGATCTACTCGGACATGGACTTAGAAAACAAAACACGAAAGATAACCATATTCAACATGGATAAAGAACGAGATCCCTCTCATTTCTATTATCGAAGTCTTTAACAACTCCTACCCAATCCTCCTTCGTCGCCCCGTCTCTATCCCGGTTTACGTTCTGCTCTCTCTACTCTCTCTCTGCTCTGCTACGTCTGTGTATGTGTGTTTCTGTCCGATTGAAGCTCTCTTTCCTTGCCCTCTTCCCCCTTTTTCCTCTTCTCTTTCTTTCATTTTCTCTTCTTTCCTCTTTAACTGAGTGTTTTCCATTCTTTATTATGACTTTCCAATTGCTTTCCATCGGCCGGAGCTTTCCTTCTCGTGCTGCAAGTCCGCGTTTTGTCATGTCCGACCGAGCACAAGAGTGAGCTCGGTCGGGCACCTCATGCATTGGGTGAGCGATCGGGCTTCACACACGCCCGGACCGTGCTACACATTCGGGTATGCTTTCTGTCTCATGATCTCGGTTGGGCTGGTGGTGATGCACGGTCGAGCACTTGATGCTCCTCATGCGCCTGGTCGTGCTGATGGGGTGAGATCGGTCGGGCTATGCTTGTTGTTTGATGAGCCTGGTCGGGCTGGTAGTGCTGCACAGTCGGGCACTCCATTCTCCTTGTATGTTCGGTCGTGCACTTGGATTGAGATCGGGCGAGCACTCTATTCTCATATGTGCCCGGTCGTGCAGGTTGGTGATGTGAGTCAATTGCTCGTGTTTGTATTCGATGTCTTCATTTTCTGCAATAACACGAGAAACCAATGAAAGATGACTAAATGATACTTAATGTTCGGTAAACTAACTAAGAAAAATAAACTAAAATACTATAACAAAATAAACGTTATCATGTTAAATTGTTAACCGCTAAAAATTGTTAACCAGATAAATGTGTTTTCTAAGAAAATATGCATATATTTATGTTTATTAACATAATTCCATTTAAAATATCATCATCGAATTTCATCCAAAATATTTTCAACTTTATATAATTCATTCAATTTATCATCTATATATCAGGCGTTACATTATCATTTGCTACCAAAACACCTAAAAACACGCGATTTTATAATTTTTATTTTGATTAATGCCCTTTTTTATAAAATTATAAAAATAACTTTATGTTGATGAAGAATTTAGAATTTTTTTAAAACAATATATAAATTATTAAACAATAAATACATGCATATGTAAAATTAAAAAGATGAGTGATTATCATTTATGCCTTGGGTTAAAGTAATAGGATCGTCATCTTTGATTGGTCGACATCATCGTACAATGCAATGCACAATTAAGTAATCAAATTCCGTCACGTTGTCCCCATTGTCCAATCGCAGTCCACTTCTGTCTCTCCACTGCGTCGTAGCGTTTAAAAGAGAATCACTCCAATATCTTAAAATATCGTTTTGAAACAAAAATTTATATTATTATAATCAGGGAGTATAATATAAAAAATATCAAATTATTTTATTTTAATCTATAAAATATTGAATTATTATTTTTAATTTAAAAAATTCAAATTTATTATTTTTTTGTCTTAAAATATTAAATTTAGAAATATAGTGTAGAAAATACCAAACTTTTAATTTTTATCTATAAAATACAAATTATTACTTTGAATTTAAAAATTTTAAATTTTTAAATTTTGTCTAAAAACACAAATTTATCAAATTAATCATATCCATGCACAAACAAAAACACTAAATTATATTTAAATCTTTGAATTTTAAGTGTTATCTAAAAAAATATAAATTTATCAAATTAATCATATCCTAAATTTAGTATTTTTAACGGACAAACAAAAGATAAGTTTGAATTTTTTAGGTTAAAAATAATTATTTGTGTTTTATAGATTAAGATACAATAATTGGATATTTTTTATACTATATTCCGTTATAATTATTAAATAATGTATCAATTATAATTTATTGAACAATATATTATTTATGAAATAGTTAACGTTCATAGTTTTTATGAACGTGAAGTAAGAATTTAACAAAATTTAATATTTAATATTTTATTTAGTTATAATTTTTTATCGGTCTGATGTTTGATAATTTTATTTATAATAAAATTAATGCACTTCAAGTTTTTTAAAGGTTTTTCCATTTTTTATATTTTTATTTAAATATTTTTTCTTTATTATTTTAGTTTATTTAATAAAAATACGGTTAATGATGTCCCAAATTTTGAAAAGAGGATATAACATGTTCTAGTGATTGGATTTTTGATTTACAATGATGGTGATTTCCACTCACTAAAACATATATATATTGTTGACATAAAAATTTTATCTCTAATTTATTTTCTCATGTAATCTCAGATCAAACTAACAAATTATATACAAAAGATATGTTAATCAAAATAGGAAAACAAATATTACTCAAGTCCCACAAATCCTGCAAATGAATATGAATCTCAATTTGACGTGTGGATGTCCAAAACACCTAACTTCACCACGAAAATGTCGAATTTCTTTTTTTCGAGAGACTTTGTGAAGATGTCTGCGAGTTGTGTCTTTGTAGTGACATGTCGAGTGGTGATGAGCCCATCTTGAACCACATCCCAAACAAAATGACAATCCATTTCAATGTGCTTCGTGGGTTCGTGAAACACTAGATTGGCCTTAATATGGAGGGTCGCATGATTGTCGCAACATAAACGTATCGGAGACGAATGATGAATGCCCATATCATCCAATAGTGCCTTAACCCAAATAAGCTCGCAAGTAGTCATTGCCATAGCTCGATATTCGACCTCCGTCAATGGGCGTGATACAATGTTTTGCTTTTTAGTCTTCTAAGAAATTGGAGATGCGCCTAGTTGAATAAACCATCCCGTTAATGAACGTCGACTCGTTGGACAACCTGCCCAATCGAAATCACACCAAGAATGGATATGTAAATCAAAATCGGATCGTAGTAATATGCCCTGATCGAGATTACCTTTAAGATAGCGAACGACCCGGAGAGCTGATCATCTCGTTTTCATACGTATTTCTTGTACGATTTTAGGGATGTGTATGATATATATGTGTTGCTTTACGTATGATTCCGTATTCGTTTTACTTGTTTTTCTGTTTTCATGTTTTTACAGGTTTTTACGCGTATTTGGTTCATTTTGGAGCTAAAGGACATGCACTAAGGAGCAACTTCGAGGATCATCACGGGACAAACGGGACAAGATTTAGCATGAAGAGCCTCCACCCGGTCGGGCACAACTCATACACGCTCGGGCAAAGGCCACGGGGAATTTTGGTGCGCATTCACGCACGACTCGTGCAAGGAAGTGCCCGACCAGATGCCTCACAGCCGAGCGGGCGGACATCAAGCCCGATCGGGCATCCCTCACGGACCATGACCTGCGCGACTTGACCTAGCCATACCCGAGCGAGCACATTCGGCGCCCGAGCGGTTCGCGACCCGAGTTATCAGCCAAGTTAAGTAAAGTTAACTTAAATAAAAGGGAACTCGTGGGGGAGATTAAGGAAACACTTGGACCGACTTAAGAGACATAAAAGAGGCCAGAGGACGACATTAGGGGGGACAAGACATTCAGTTCATGATTGAGAGGAGATTCTTGCGAGGAGGCAAGCAAGGAGCATTGGAGATCAACCCGACACTTCGGTTTCGCTTGGTTTTCATGTTCCTTAGATTTTCTATTTCGTTTATATTTGTTTACAGACGCATGAGCGAGTAGTTTGTTTGTTCTAGGAGAAGGGATTAGCCCTTGGCTATCCCGGAACCACTTTCTATTTATCTTTGAATGCATCTTCCCGTTTTCGTTTATCTATTCTCTATCTGAGCGCTTAATTTACTTGTGTATGCGACGCCCGCGTAGATGCATGTGTTAGGGATTAGGAGAAGGACTCAAAGAAGAATTCTAGTCCTAGAAGATCAGGTTTAGAACAACCGAGGGGAGAAGGACCGAAAGGAGAATTCTAATCGTAGAAGATCAGGTTTAGAACAACCGAGGTTAGGCCACGAAAGTAGGGTAGCAACGGTTGAGGGTAAAACGGATGAATCACAGATCTTATGGGTTTAGTTCAATGTGTCAGCCACGAAAGTAAGGGGTAACTTGACTAGATCACGTGTCTATGCCTTGAGAGAGGGTAGATATCATATTAGGATCGTCTGCCTTAGATAGCTTAAACTAGGATTGTATGATAGATAGATTGATTGTCGGTTTCGGTAGTCTTGTGGTGAATTGGATTCCTAGAACATTTGTCCTATCGTTAAGAACCAATTCATTTATTTACTTTCAGTATTTCATTCTTCAACCATATTTGTTCGTTAGCAAGTTTGATTCATAGTTCGAGTTTAGGTTGTGTTGCGTAGTCTCTGTGGGATCGACACCTAAAATACTACACACGTGTCGTGCATTTGCGGGTAGTTTAGGTTATTTTATTTAACTTTGAGAACGCATCAAGTTTTTGGCGCCGTTGCCGGGGACTATTGTCAACGCGTCTTAGATTCGAACCTAGAGTCCTTCTTGCTTTGTTTTTTATTTTTTCTTTTGTTTACTTTCGATTCTTTTTACCTGATTCCTTTTGTTCGTTCTCTGTCGGTTTATGATCAGGTCTCAAGGCACTTCTAGTCTACTCAGAATCGACCCAGAGATCGAGCGAACTTGCAGACTACTGAGAAAGGGTAAGGAAGAAGACAACACAGAGCCGTCAGATCAACTAGATATGGATAATCAGAACGGCCGCGAACATGCTCAGTTACCTCTCGGTAATTTGGGGCAAATACAGCAACAGCCACTCGTGCCTCAG
>CM071863.1:58840609-58889195 GCA_036759665.1 Gynandropsis gynandra
TCATGATGTATAGTGCCCCTACTAAAGTTTTCCACAACATTACTAGGTTGTGGTGCAAAATTTTCTCCATGACATAACTACATGAAATTATTCGGAGTAAAACCTCTTAAATAAAGATGTTTCCAAACAGTTCTCTCATTAACAAATTTTTCATTCTTGCATTTGACGCATGGACAAACCAACATACCTGTTTCTTTGTAAACTTGTTGATTCTTCGCCATTGTCATAAACTGTGTGACGCCTTCTATAAACTCTTTCGATACGCTTTGAGATTCTAGATAACTTCTTCTGTACATCCATTATCTAGAAATGAAAATGTTCGATTTTGATGAAAATGCCATTATAATCGCAAACACTATAGAAGATATGCTGTGAAAAATATGAGAGTTACTTATGAAAAACGGATCAATGGTTGAGGGGTTAAATAGATTATTTAAAGACAAATTAGGGACGAATTACGGACTAAGAAAATAATTTTCCGAAAAGTCGTCCGAATCCGTCCCTAAAATGGTTTCTCAAGTCCTAAATTTAGGGACAGTCCCAAATCCATCCATAATTTTAGGGACAGAAGAATATGTCGTCCCTAATTTGGGGACGGATTTTTGGTCGTCCCTAATTTGGGGACGGATTTTTGGTCGTCCCTAAATTTAGAGACGACAACACCTTCTGTCCCCAAATTTAGGGACGCACGTGCTCTACCGTCCCAAATCTGGGACACCCTACTCATCCGTCCCTAATTGGTCCGTAAATACGGACGGATTAGAGACGGCTTTTCGGTACCCAAAATTGGGGACGGATTCGGGACGGATTTCATTATCCGTCCCTAATCCGTGTATAATCCGTCCCTAAATTTAGGGACGGAAATGTCAGTCCCCAGATTCCGTCCCAAATCTTGAATTTTCTAGTAGTGAGAAGAAGATTTATTTGTACTCAAAGGAAAACAATCTCTCGTTTGTTTAGCACATATACAAATATTACACGCATTATTTGAAAAATTAGAACGTCTAGCACAATTGAAAGCCGAAATAGAATCTAAAATCTACAAGGAGGGGTATCCTAGTCGCCGGTGCTAGGTCTCCATGGAGCATATATCCGAGAACGGATGGTTGCAACACTCTCCACACCCTGGAAATAATACAACCCCTCACGTTGTTCACCCGCTCCAATCATCGTCTAGGTAACCGGTCTTGAATTATGTAAAACAATTTAGAAAGGTGAACCGTGCAATCTCGTTGTGCTAAAAGCTATGAAATTGAAATGAGATGATGACTTAGGTCCTCCGCAAAATATACATCCCGCAACAACACTCTTTCGGCCATCCGGAAGAATTATGGAACAATAATCAATATCAATGACGTCACGAAGGTGAGAGTAATCTCATGTCATATGGTGAGAACAACTCGATTCCAATATCCAAAGAGAATCTAATAACTTACCTGAAACATTCTTGATAGCCCCAATTTTTTAAGCCGTAAGCAAAGTCACCAACTGTTTCCACTAATCGTCATTAATCCCGTTAAAAACCTGGTACTCCACCCCTGAAGTTGTCGATATTTAAGAGGATCCTGATGAAATCGAGACAGATTAGGCAACGTTCACTCAAGCCATAGCAGGTGATCCGCGACCACATCCTGAAACATAGGATGAGGGAGTTGGTCCTAGAACAAAGAAGGAAGGATTGGAGCTACCTCTCCCGCGATCCAACGGGAACGATTTCCCCACAATTCTAGAAACCCAAGGATCTGAAACACGTGTCCATAATATGACTAGATCGACTAAAATTGGAGCATATCAATTTTCCCTTTTCATCCGAGGAGACACGTGAATTCATGCCCTGTTTGACAACAAACCCATTGCAGGTCCATGGTTTTCAAGATATTTGGCCATAACGTGGGAACTTTCATCCTGTAAAACCACGTTATAAACAGTGCCAAAATCTCATAATGGATCACGAGAAAAAAGATTAGATCGGACAACACCAAACACAGAATCATCAAGTCCCATGAGAAAATCATGAACACAATCTTCATTTCGATCTTTTTCCAATGGAACTGTCAAATCACATGTGAAATTTCCACATTTACAGACTCGAAGAGAACAGGAATTGAGGATATCACACCAGATTCGACTTAGTTTGTCGTAGTGGGCATCCACCATCATTCCATGTTGACTACAATGAGTTAACTATGCACGTAGCCGTTGAATTCAAGGCACGTTCTTCACAGAAAATCTACCACGGAGATGATCCCAGAGATCGCAAGTTTCCTCGTGGTGGAGACATCAGAATGTAACCTTGGATCGTGTTTTTGATCCAGGAGACAACCAAGGAGTTATTAATCTCCCAATCTTCAAAGTCCGAAGAATCACATGATGGTCGAGGGATTGGTCCGTCTGTAAACCTAAATTTCTTCCACGATTTGAAGGCATGGCGGATGTTAATCTCCCACTTATCATAGTTATCACCGTTGAGCAAAGATTGAGACATAACGATGTTGTGATTGTCACTCGGAGTGAATTAATACAAGGAAATCATACGACGTTTAATTGCAGCATCGTGATTGTTTGAAGTAGCAGCAATCGTGTTGGAAGGCATCGTCGGAGTCGAGAATCACAGACAGAGAAAATCACATCGAAGAAAATCACAGCGTCGGAGAACAATCGATCGATGAGGAAGACGAATCAATTTTTGTCAGTTGAGAAGAAACAATCGATCGAGAAGGATGAACCGGAGAAAAAACAAACCCAAAAATGACTGAGAAGAAAAAAACCGAGAAATGAATCGAAACCCAAAAACGACTGAGAAAAAACAAATCGAATCAAAAACAAAAAAAAATGAGAACCAGAGAGCAGAAGAAGAAAAAGAAATAGATAAATTGGCCAAATACAAAGAACAAAGAAGAACAAGAACATGAGGAATAATCGAAGACGAAGAGTTCCCCGAAAGAGATGGCCGAGAATAGAAATCAAACAGAAACCGAAGATCAAGCGTCGTCCGAGAACAGGTAAAAGAAGAGAAATCTGTCCGAGAAAGATGAAGAAACAGAGCGAAGAAGAAGCTGATGCAGAAAAATAAGGAGAGACATAGACAAAAACAGAAACAAAGCGAAGGAGAGACAAAACCAAAGAGAGAAAAGAAGAATGTCGATCGAGAAAAAAAAATTAGGTTGAGATCAAAGCTCTGATACCATGAGAAAAAATTTTATATCCAATCTATTTTTCATGTATTTTCAGATCAAACTAACAAATTGTGTATAAAACATATGCTAATCAAAATAGAAAAACAAATATGACACAAATTTCAGAAATTTCGTAAATAAATATGAATTCCAATTTGAATTTGAATCCCAACAAATCGGATGTTTCCGTAATAATTATGATGTGTTAAATATAAATTAGAATGTGTAAATGATCTAATACTCTCTTAAATTTTTAGAAGATCTCTCAATTATATTTTTATATTTCATCTTTTATAAATTACCTTGCCATTTGGTTGACAGATAACATAATATGCGTTATTTTTTGTTGTTGTTTATGTTACAAAAACATTTAATTCTATCCATGTCATCGTCATTTATATATTTATTCAACTTCATTATCATCTATATTTTTATACATAAATATATAATACATACTTATACACATATATATACTACTATTAGAAGATTTCCTCATTTCCTTCGTCCATGATTTTTAACGGCTCTAGCTTTATTTTTTATTTTTTAATAATGTGAAGTTTCTATTATATAAAAGTGTTGTCATCTTTTTGCCATTCAGATTTGATTTTTGAAATAACAAACTTATCATTTTTTAAGTATTCTTAAAGAACGTTCTCTTTTGTAGTTTTATTTGTTTCATAAACAGTTGAAATCATTTTTACTATATTAAAGGATTTTCACATCATTTGTGGCATCCTTCATTAATTTTGTGTCATTTCGATATCTTACGTTCAATCCACAAATACTTCTCTCGCCTTTCACCTATACATAGAGGCATTTTTGTGTTGTGTATTCAACTCATTTACCGTAAAAAAATTATTTGAAGAATGTTCCTAGATCAATCAACAGGCCGTGCACAAAGAAGTCGACATGAAATTCATTCCTTTGATAAATTCGGTCCTAATTCATGTGTTTTAAGATTATTTTTTCTTCATATTGGGATATTGAGATATAAGGTTCCATTTAAGTATGTACCAAGGAATACAAATGTGCTTTGGATATTTTTAAGTATTTTTCAAATATGTGAACAATATAGAAAATTGTGATTCAATCCGTTAGATGTATATAATTGGATCATGAAAAAAATGAAAATTTAAATTTTATTTTTGACATGAAATGGTTAAGAATGGATAAATACTTGACCAGTTTACATAATATTTGTAATCATAGTTGAAGAACAAGGGATGACGACAATGTGTCGATATGATGGAGATGAAAACGGCACGATAAGGTGAAGCAACTAGAAGAAGACAGAGTAGACTGAACGGAGTTCGAATAGAGAGAAGAAAGAAATAAAAAGAAAGATAAAAAAAAGAAAAAAAATGGGTGGAATAGATATCGAAGAAATTATGATTTTAGTTTTTGTTTTTATAATAATAATTATTTTATCATTAAAGATTATATTATATTAATTATCAATTTTTTTGTTAATTATATCAATATTATTGTAATTTAGTAATTATTTTTATTGTTAATTCTATAAAGATCAATGTAATTTAGTGTGTATAATTAATTATAAATTTATTAAGAAAATTAAAACCTTTTAAATTTTATTTTTGATATTGAATGGTTAAGAACCAGCACCTGACAACCAAAGTTTACATTATATTTGTATTCATAATCATCAAATATTTGATTTAACTGTTTATATTCATATTCAAAAATTCAAATACCTGAATCCAGAAAAAGTTCTGAATTTCTCAAATAAATGAGACAAAAAAGAAAGATGAAGATACAGGTGGAATGATGAAAAAGAAAAAGAATAAGGGATAAAGACAATACGTCGATAAGAAAGAAATGAATATGAGACGATAAGGTATAGCAGATAGATGAAGATCGAATGGATTGGGTGGAATTCCAGTTGAGAGAAGAAAAATAAAAAGAAGAATAAGAATAAGAAAGAAATAGAAAGGGGAAACGAGTGAGATAGATTAAAAAGAAATTAGGATATTAGTTTTTACTTTTATAATAATAATAATGTTAAAAATAATCATATTATTATCATTTTAAAAATAAATTAATTGTTATTATTATTATTATAAAAAATATGTTATATTAATTACCATTTTTTGTTAATTATATCGATATCATTCTATTTAAATTATTATTTTTTTGTTAATTGTGTAAACATCTTCATAATTTAGTCTATATATGTAAAATTAACTATATGCTTGTTAAAATAACTATTCAATTAGAATATGAATAGCTAGAATATTGATGTCTCGGATATTCAAATAACAATAGAATATGAATAATTATAATATTTTATTTATAGGATAGAATGATGCTAAGCTAAAAAATATATATATATAATTACAATCATTCAATTTGTTTATTTCAAATAGAATTATTCACATATTTTTTTACATTATAACTAATGAATTTTTCAAATGCATGAGAATAATATATAAACTTGCATACAGACTACCAAATTAATATCTCATTGTCAACGTCGTACATGTCATCGATTTTTCATTAGATGTCACGTAGATAACTATGTCATACGAAAATCAAAATAAAAAAATTAATTATGAAAAAAATCCAAAAATCAATTTGTTTTTTTATATCTCTCTGCTTTTTCCTCCATTGTCTTTTCCTCGTTGTTTCCTCTCTCCTCGTTTGTATATTCTTAACTGACGAAAGCCAATGTAAGTTTCAGGTCTCTCATGCTCCAACAGCATATTCAACTTCGTGAACTACAACATAATATAGCCAAATTGAAAACCAAATCCATTAAAAATTGTATATTATATGTTTGGACCTAACTAATTTCAAAAGGTAGTTCAAGAGTTTAGAGTTGTCCAACAGCATATATATAAGACCAAGGTTCAAATCCTTAGCCGATGTAAGGTAATACATCACAACACATTTCTCTAATAATCCAACTTTTCTAAATTCCGACTTTTTTTCTCCTTCAGTATTACCAAAAAGCATTTTTTAAATTGTTCATTCTATTTCAGATTCTCAATCTTTTCAAATGAATACTTTTGGTTCGGATTATTTACCTTCTTTTGGTGATCAAAATACTACTTCTATTTCATCTACAAGTTTACATTATAATGGCATCACATCTTTAACTAATTCAAGACCTAAAAGCCAAACTAAAACACTAAATTACCTTAACGATTATCATTGTTTTCAGTTACAAATAACAATTTACCGTGTTCAACTTCTACACCATATCCAATTTCTGCCTTTCTTTTTTTATTCAAAACTTTATTCTTCTTTCAAAATTATATTTTAAATATATAATAAAAAACTGAACCAAAATCATATAAAGAAACCATTAAATATGAGATGGAATATTGCAATGAAACTTGAATTTGATGCATTATTAGCCGATAACACTTGCATTCTATGTTCTCTGCCTAATAAAAAACATGTTACAGATTGTAAATGGATTTTTAGAATATAATACTATGCTGATGGAACTATTGATAGGTATAAAGCTCGTTTGGTAACAAAAGGTTATATACAATTAAAAGAATTCAATTATATAAAATGACCACTGTTAGGATCCTTTAACGTTTTACTGCTTGTAACAATTGGTTAATTGAAAAATTTGATATTTCTAATGCTTTTTTTAAATGGATCTTTTGATGAAGAAATCCACATGATTCTTCCTTAAGGATATGTTCCTTTTTGGGGGAGTCCTTATCTGACATGTTGTATGTCATCTTAATAAATTTTTGTATGACTTAAAGCAAGCCTCTATACAATAGTATCAAACTTTTCCAATATATTGTTGAATTCTGGATGTAAACAATTTGCATGTGATCACTCTTTTCTTTTCGCATTATTCAACAGATTTTTTCTTAGCACTTTTGGTTTATGTTGATGATATTTTTATCATGAGCAATAATGTTGCATCAACTAACTCTTAGAAGCAACTCCTACAGGCCTTTTTCAAGGTCAATGATCTTAAATGACTATAAGTTTTCTTACGATTAGAAATATCAAGAACTTCAAAAGGATTATATATTAGCCAACCTAAATATAATTTGGAATTATTAGAGGACTTTGGTATGTTGGGTTTCAAACTTCTAACAATTTCTATGGAGGTAAACTCTAAATTTTCAATTGATGATATATGTTTCTCTGTCAATAAACTAAGCTAGTATATGAAATATACTTCTCATTCTTATTTGGTTGTTGTAAATAGAATTATGCGTTATTTGAAGCTTAAACCAGACCAAGGCCTCTTCTATCATTCAAATAACAAATTCCAGTTTAAAGGTTTCACGAATGTGGACTGCGCATCTAGTCTTGCGACCCTAGAAAGTCAATAAAAGGATTCTTTATATTTTTAAGAGACTCCTTAATCTCATGGAGATATAAGAAATATGTAACAATATTACGAAATTGCGTAGAAACTGAATATCGAGCAATGACTAACACTACTTGTGAAATGTTTTGGTTAAATTCTATTTTTCATGACTTATCTATTCCTATTATGTCTCTTGTCTTGTTTTTTTATGATAATATTGCAACGCGACATATTGCGAGGAACCTCGTGTTTCACGTTCGAACAAAACACATATAATTGATTGTCACATATTTCGCGAGAAGATTAATTATGGTTTCATAAGACTTTGCGCATTCAGTCATATATCCTTACAAAGCCTATTTTATTGAGCCAATTTTACTCTTTACTCTACAAGATGATGAGAGTATATGATATATAATCTCCATTAAATATTAATTTTAATAGGTGTATTTTTAATATTTTATTTTAGAAATTGTATTTTAAATTTTTTAGCTTTTTTTATTTTTTTTATTTGATGATGTATATAAAATACAAAGTGTATATTTTTTTATTTAATAAATATCATTTTTTTTCTTTCATTAACTTTCTTCTAGTCTTTCTATTTTACAATTTTTAAACATAGAAATTGTTCTTGAACCTAAATCATTTATACATTGTTTGATTCTTCACATTTCCATTGTTTTTTTTTCATCATGTATTTTTATAGTTGTTATGTTATTTTTTATATATTTATATAAAAAGAATCATTGAAACGATATAATTCCAAAAATACCATTAAAATACTATTAGGTTTTAATCTTGTCACTTCTTAAAAAAGATTAATTTTAATTTTACCTTTATAATATTGATATTTTCAAATTACCTATGCGATCCAAACGATCCATGCGACTCATGTGATCCTTGTTACCCATGCAACCCTTGTTGCTCATACGACCCAAGCGATCCATGTGACCTATAAGACCCTCGAAAATCGCTCGAAATCGCTGGAAATCACTAAAAATCGCTGAAAATTGTTCGAAAATTGCTGGAAATCGCCGGAAATTGTTTTCAACTTTGTAATCGCTTCTCGTTCATTCCTCTCAATTTTGAAATAGGTTTCGTTTCACTTAAAAAAAATCAAACAGTATGTTTTTCACTAACAAAATATAAGGACATATATATCTTTTCTCTAATTTTTTTCATAAGATGTACGATGATATATACGAAATCCTGAAACCTTACGATGATATATTTGATATTCTCCCCTAACGAAACATTGAAGAAGAGATAATTGAAAAGAAGGAAAGTGAAAACAATTTGATTTTTTTAATAATTTTTTAAAGTTGTAATCTTTTATAATTTTTTTGATAATATAGCTATTTACGTTATTGATGGATACGACAATAAAAAATAATTTGGAAATTTGTCTGCAAATTAGTATATTGATCTGAAATATTTGACAAATATATAAATTATAAAATAAAGAAAAATAGATGAATAATTTTTTGTTAAATAAATTGATCGAAGAATTAAAATGAAATTTCTCATACCTTTTCAAACTGTTGCATTCGAAGAGATATATACCTTTTCAGAATGTTGCACTCGAATTTCAACACTAATTTGCAAAATTTAATTTAGAATTAGTTTGAGAGGGTTAATATCCGAAAAAATCATTTTAGTTGGGGCAACATATAGTTTGCTATACCCGAAAATATTTTAATTGATATTATAACTTGATCATTGATATTATAAGTTACAATAAAAATATTTTAATATTTCCGACAAAAATGACTTATGGAAAATTTGAAAATAAATCTTAGTCGATTACAATTTCGGAATTTATGTTACAATTATAAGAATTTGTTTTATTTTTTCGGTTAGGTTAATATATATATATATATGTTAATCTTAGGGCTTTTAATGGCTGAAGCAGAAGAACAAAGGAGGAAGAAGAAGAAGATGGGAGACAAAACAGAATCAGGTACGACAAAATGGCCAAAGATCAGACCGAAACAGAATCTCAATGTCTCTTATCTCAGGAATCAAGATCTCTTCACGGTATGCTTCTCCCCAATTCCCCCTCCAGTTTTTCTATTCTCATTGCGCTTTCTTTTGAATTTCCTTTACTATTTCAATGCGATCAATCGTTATAGGGTATCGTTTTTTGCTTCGATTCTGTGTATTTCATGAAACCCAGTAATTTTCAAGCTTCATCGGTATCTGCAGATGGATTCTTATAATCTGCATATCGGTTCTTTGAGCGATAGAATCAACGTATGCAATTTTCTGCCTAAGTAAAAAAGTGTGAAATTCATTGGAAAGCAGCTTCGGTTTAAACTAATCGGACCACTGAATTCATCTCTGCTTTGTTTTATGCTCAACAGAAATCGTGTCAGTTTCGACCAATGAGTTATATTTGGATTTTGCTATGACCATTTTCCTAACTGTTTAAATGGTTAGGGTTCAATTATAGTGTGCGTTATATTTGGAACAATTTTATGTTGCTGACTAATGACTTTGTTTACATGGAGTGAAGCTTTCTAACACTTCACCTGAAACTTGTGTTGAAGGATTCGGTAGCTTGATTGAGAGTTATAATGGGATTTTGATTTCAGGTACAAAACTATTTCACTTCTGATGAATCGAAGGCCTTTGTCAAAATCGCTGAGTCTATCGGGTTTACTCATCAAGGAAGTCTTGGTCCAGCCAAAGGTGAAGCTTATAGAGATAATGACCGAATCTCAGTGAATGATCCTGTTCTTGCTGATACAATTTGGCAATCCGGATTTTCCAAATTGTTTTCTGATATCAAGATTAAGGGGAAGGTCGCTGTTGGATTGAATCCAAACATCAGATTTTATAGGTTAGTCTAGTTTCTGCTCCCGAATTTTACCCCAAATTTTATATCTTTACTTTTCTCATATGGAATGAACATAGATGCAAACATGTTAGGTAGCTCTAAGTCTAATAAATTTTATTACGATACTTATGAGATAAAAGGTTAAGTTCTTTGAAGATGTGAAACTCTTGCTACCGTGTACACAAGGGAAAAAATAACATTGTATACTTGTTTGTTCCATGAGGCCCAAATCCTAAATTTTGTTGCACAATGTGAGGATTATAGAATCTTGTACAAATTTGTAGGTATAATGCTGGTCAACGTTTTGGTCGTCACATTGACGAAAGCGTTGATCTTGGAGACG
The DNA here is from genome assembly GCA_036759665.1 of Gynandropsis gynandra. Lineage (NCBI taxonomy): Eukaryota > Viridiplantae > Streptophyta > Magnoliopsida > Brassicales > Cleomaceae > Gynandropsis > Gynandropsis gynandra. The sequence continues at coordinate 58,851,274 of CM071863.1, forward strand.
GAAAGGTAACACATTACACATTGTTGATATATCTTAGCGGAAACGGCCCCAAGTCAAAATCGAGAAACAAATCAAGCGACTATAGTGATTCTTCAACGCCTCTAATTGGTGGAGAAACCGTCTTTTATGGTTCAAGGAACAGTATCGTAGCTGAGGTAATTCCTAGTTAACTGTTCTGTCTTATTATCATACTCTTGAATGTACCATTTGGCTTCCACTCAAGCAAAAGCTTGATATCATTGCAGGTAGCTCCTGTGGAAGGCATGGCTCTATTTCACATCCATGGAAACAAGTGTATGTTGCACGAAGCAAGAAATGTCTCGAAAGGTGTCAAGTACGTATTTCGTTCCGACGTAGTTTTCGCTTGAAGCATATATGGCACCGTCTTTAATGTTGTGTACATTGCTGTTTACCAAATTTGAGTTCTTGCTGTTTTTATACGTATGTAAGCCAGACTAGGACTCTATTTTTTACTTTCCGCGGGTGAACTGTGTGCTGTTTATGTTGTTGAAAAACGACCCGCAGTTGATATACAGTAGGAGAAAACACCGTGAATACATTGTCTCAAGCAAATTCAGAGAGAATTATGTTTACATAACCGGCCATGTATCTTGGTCGGCTTTACATTATTATCAAAATCAAGTTTAACTTGTAGAACTCTTCTTATGTTTCCATGTTCTGAAGCTTTGCTTAATTAACAAAGCGGCATTGAACTCTGACTTCTCCAGTCTCTTTCACCCCGACGTTTCCGAGCTTCACCATCGAAGCCGCAAACTCTCGGAAAAATGCAGTTTTGTCTCGGGCAAATGCCTCGACGATCCACTTGGTCCTAAGATCGGCAAGAAGTGCCTGATCGGAACCGAACACTCCTTTCCCTTGCAATATTTGCTTGTAGTAGTCATTGTCGAAAACCGAAGAAGTGGAATCCAAGAACTGCCCTGAGTTCTTGTCTTGATTCAGTTTCGGGCATTTCTTCCTCAATGTTTGTGCGAAATCTTTGTTCATTGAAGGGTCGATGTCGTGGAGAGAACTGAAATTTCGAAGACGGGATTCAAAGGAAGAACAATGAGAGAACCCTAATGTGTGACCTCCTGAGAGTGTAACCATCTCTTTAACCCCTAAACCTCTCACGCCAAAGCTTTGGATCAACTGTGAAACGTTGAAAGTTGGAGGGGGAAGATTGATCGTATCGTTTGCCCGTGAAATTCTTCCGTCTTTTCTTCCTTTGAGGACGTTCCAATATGGACCTCCGGACTACAAAATGAAAAGATTTTCGAATTCAGACAGAGCATAAAGAAGAAAGAATGTTTTGTCTTTGTATTGTAACTATAAACTCCTCACTCACCAATGTGACTACATCTCTCGCTGCTATAGCAATTATGTCGGCACAAGACACCGTACGAGGACAAGCTTTTTCGAGCTTCATTTTAGCATCATCAATCACGTAAAATGCCCGCACCGAAATGTTTGGAGGGCCATCCTTCTCGGCTTGGTTTGTTCGAGTCGAATCTAGCAGAATCGATGCATCGCATCCCTACAATAACCCGAAGAATCCAATTATATACAAAAATTAATCAACCTACTCGTATATATTCATCTATTTATAGGTGACAAAATTCGTTCATAAAACGTATAGAAATAAATTCTAGCAATCCAAATAATCAAATAAAACAAATATTATTTAATCACAATTAGAGAAAATCCATACTGATTTTTATAAGTTTAACATTTTACAATGTAACAATCTCGCTTCCATTCGATGGGAAATTCGAATCTAAATCATTGGAGCAAATCATAACCATGGATCCATTACCCTCCTAGTTTGATTTGATTCATCGATTTTGCACATCGATTCGTAAAAAGAAGAAAAAAAGAGCGTACCCGGATAAAACAATCGTGGAAGAACATTCTGAGGACGCGAGCCGGGACCTTAGGATCATACAATGTAGCATTTCGAACAGTTTCAAGAACGATTTTCTCTGCCACGGGACATGATCGATCATAGTAATGTGCATCGAGACTAGCGGTGGAGGGCTTAAACATTGTCAATACAATCAAAATCGCTGAAGCAATGATGTTTTTCAAGTAGGCCATTCTTATGTGTTTTAAAACACTTAAAAGCTATAAATGTTGTGATTGAAGGGATGATGTCCATGGAAATACTATTGGTCTTATATACAGCAAAATGGTAATACAATGTAAAATCAATATTCCAAAAATGTGATGTTGTATAATATATGCTTTAAAGTCACTCAAATCGTTAGAACATACATGAATATATATAATATATGATCGTACTTTGAGTATAAGCATAACGTATGTACTAGCATATGTCTAAGCCACGCTGCATTGAATATTTGACTAACAATAAAACTGCCAATTGAAAGTTAGAAATATGTTCAGAGATTGGTCAAATTTTAAGTCGAAAAATCTCAACATCTATTAATTATGTTAAGTTTAGATATAGGAAGAATATGGATTCTAGTTTTTGAATAATCTTAATCTCTTTGATATAATTTATATTTTAATTTTATTTAGATACGTCTGTAATTTGCATATTTTAGAATTGAATCCAAATGTGATGGAGTTGTGTTGTCCCACATTATAGATTTTTGAAATCATGTATATGTTTTGGACAATCTAAATATTTTGGTAGTTGTATCTTAATCCATTTGTCAAAATTCAATTACAACTTTGCCAATATTTTTTATAATTTTTATTCTACATCTTATTTTCAAGTAATTTTAATGGACATTAAATAATATATTTCACAATTCCATGAACTTTTCCTTTTCAAAAGCACAATATATATATATATATTAAAATATTATAAAACAATAATCTGAATTGAATTTAAATCTGGCTAAATTAATCGAATTATAATGGAAAAAAAATAGAAATTAGGGTTGTAACTATCACGGTTTGGTTCAATGCTGAGTCGTACGGTTGGTGAAAGCATTTTGGTGTATTTTTTTTGTATATCTACATTTTATTTTTGTCCTCACGCGGACTATTGGTTGCATAGTAAGTTAAAGAAACCGAAAATATTCCGGATTTAAATTAAATAAAACGTTATTATATATATATATATATATATATGAAATTGACCTACTTGTGTATGAGGATAAACTATATAACTATATTACATAATCTTGTTGTATATTTATTTATATTACAGGTCATTGGAATTATTTTATCGAATTATAGAATATGAATGTACTATTAAATTTTTCGAATTTAATTAAAGATCCCAAGAGTCTCAATGTCTAAAGCTCTATATTTGATATTTAATATATATTAAATAACCACAAGTCCATTCATATATCCAATCTAAAGCACATTTTCAAGTGTAATAGATAAAAAGTGAAAACATTAATATACCATATTAATTACTTTTTATATTCTAATGTGGAACTATGTCCCTTCACATTTCTCTTTATTTTTCTATCATTGAGTTAGGATGGAAAGTGTAAATTGAAGGACTCTAAGCCAAATTTCAGATCTAGCTTTGAGTAGACCCTACATACCATGGTGAGAACTATATACCAATGGTATGTGTCTTCTTATGTATCGTGAGTGTGTTTTATTCAAGGTGATTTTATATATTAACGTTTACGTTAACATCCACACTGTTAGTTCGTCATCACTACAAAAAATATGTCATTTTCAACGATCAAATCCGTTGGAAATGACAACTTTTCCGTTGAATCAGCCATTACCGACAGATTTCAACAGATTTAGGACCATTGGTAATCGACTGTTGAAAAAACGCATCTGTTGAAATTCCTCGGATTTTCCATGGGTATAATCCGTTGAACCAATATCAACAGATTGTAATGGATAGAGTCGTTGCAATTGTTAACGGATGTTCGTTGAAAATTACAACGAGCAACCGTTGCAACATTTAGATGAAGACCAACAGACAATCGTTGAAAATATAAAGACATATTTTATTTATAGTTTAAATTTCTTACGAATTGTTTTTTCCTTTTCGAGAATGCTTTTGTTATTGATGTATGACAATGCAGACCATCCCTAGGAATTTTTTCGATGTATCGACATTTTTTTGGTCTTTCGCTCTTAGACCTTGTCCGTTGTCCATGCCGGTTTGATATTATTGTTGTAATAGTTTCATTTAGCTTTGTCACTACTACGAATGTAACAATTCCAAACAGAATTTGCAGACTGATCGATCCGTCTGCAAATTTGCGGACGTATTAGAGATAACATAGGGATGGGAAGACAAATCCGTCCGTAATCCGTCAATAAATTTTCGGAAGGAAAAATTTACAGACATCGTCCGTAGATTTTCGGACTATGTCCAAAACCGTCCGCAAATTTTGAAGACGGTTCAGGGATATTTTCGGATGGTTGCGGGGGTACCATTTGGATTTAGAGATATTTTCGAGACACCTCGTCAGTAAATATTTTTTTTAGTCCATAATCGGTCCAGATATTATCTATTTAACCACTCTTACTTTCATTCGTTTCTCACACACAATTCTCATATATTTCACTACATATCTTTGTTATTGTTTCTGGTTATGATGGTATTATCGTCGAGATCAAATATTTTCGTTTCTAGACAATGGATGTAAAAAAGAATTGATCCAGAAACTCAAGGTATATCGAAGGAGTTTATAAAAGGCGTTACACGGTTTATGACGATGGCGAAAAATCAACAAGTTTATAAAGAAGCCGGTAAGTTGGTTTGTTCATGCGTTAAATGTACAAATGAAAAATTTGTTAATAGAGAACCGTTTGGAATCATCTTTATTTAAGAGGTTTTACGTCGAATTATTTCATGTAATTATCTCACGGAGAGAATTTTACATCACGACCTAGTAATGTTGTGGAAGGTTTTAGTAGAGGTAGTGTACATCATGAAGTGTTTGAGACTTCTCAAGATGTAGAAATGAACCCTTATGTAGAAATGGTGAAAAATGTATTTGGTGAAAGAAACGAAGGTGAAAATATTGAAGAAGATTCGAATGAAGAAGCGAAAAGTTTTTTTGAAATGTTAGAAATTGCAAGGCATCCATTTTATGATGGTTGTAGAAACGAGTCTTTCACAGTTTTCTCGATCTGCATGTTTGATGAATTTGAAGACTGAAAATAATCTTTATGAGAATTTCATGGATTCTATATCACAATTAATAAGAGATTATTTGCCTGAAGATAGTAATGCAGTAGAGTCGTATCAGACAAAGAAAATGATGAGATCATTGGGTTTATTGCCATATCAAAAGATTGATGTTTGTCAAGACAATTGCATGATTTTTTGGAAAAAGATATCAGATTTGAGTAACTATCGATAAAGATAGGTTTTATTTGACTAAGAATGGAAAATCAGTTGTGTATCGTCGTATGTGGTATTTATCAATTACATATAGAATAAAAAGATTGTATCAATCTGAGAAGACCATAAGTGACATGAGATGACATGCTGAGCATTCAAGTCGTGAAAGAGAAATGTGTCATCCTTCAGATTGTGAGGCGTGGAAACACTAACAAGGTATATCCTGATTTTGCAGCTGAGAGTCGAAATGTTTATTTAGGCCTTTGCACTGATGGTTTTAATCCATTTGGGATGTCTGGGAGAAATTATTCATTGTGACCAGTTATTATGACACCGTACAATTTACCACCTAATATGTGCATGAAAAGGGAGTTTTTGTTCTTAACAATAAGGATTCCCGGGCCTAATCATCTGAAAAGAAGTTTGGATATATTTATTCAACCACTGATTGAAGAATTGAAAGAATTATGGAAGAGAATTCCAGCGTACGAAGTTTCGAGATAACATTTATATTACGAGGTGCTCTTATGTGGACGATAAGTGATTTTCTAGCTTATGGCATGCTATCTGGATTGACAATGCATGGTCAATTGGCTTGTCCTTATTGCATAGGGAAACAAATGTTTTTTTAGTTGAAATATGGAAGAAAGACGAGTTGGTTTGATTGTCATCGTCATTTTCTTCTTGCTGATGATACATTACGGCGAAACAAGAGAAATTTTAAAAGGAATATAGTTTTGCGGAAATATCCTTCTCCAGTTTTGATCGGTAAAGAGATTTTGTATGAACGACTTCTTGTTTTGGGTATTTTTAGGAGTATAGATTTCGGAGGGAACAATCATCCGAGCATTGGTGATTATGGAACTACTCATAATTGGTACAAGAGGAGCATATTTTGGGTTATGTTGTATTGGAAAAATCTGAAACTTCGACACAATTTTGATGTCATGCACATAGAGAATTTTTTTCGATAATATCATTAACACGGTACTGAATGCCACGGGAAAAACAAAAGATAACATTAAATCACAGAAGGATCTAGAAGAGTATTGATCACGAAAAGAGTTACATATAAGCGATGACGGTAAAGTTCCTTAATATTCAGATTGTCGAATGATGAAAAATATAAATTATTGAAATGGTTGAAGGAAGACATGAAAATCCTGATGGTTATACATCTAACATCGAAAGGTGTATCGATATTCATGGAGAAAAGTTATCACGAATAAAAAGTCACGATTGTCATGTATTCATGCAAAGACTACTTCCTATATGTTTTTCTGAATTGATGGACATGCACACAAAGCAATTGGAAGTATCATTGATTTTTTTTAATATAACGATTAATAATTTTAATATATTAATTGTTAAATAGACTAATACTTTAATTTTCAGGTATTAACATATTTTTCCGAGATTTATGTGAGAGAAATTTGAGTGTAGATGTGTTTCATATGCTGGAAAGTAGCATAGTTACTATACTATGTAACTTGGAGAAGATTTTTCCACCATCATTCTTCGATGTTATGGAGCATCTGACAATTCATCTACCACACGAAGCCGCATTAGGAGGTCTAGTTCAATTTCGTTGGATGTATCCATTTGAGAGATTTATGTGTCATCTGAACAAAAAAACTAAACAAAAGCGCACCTAGAGGGTCAATTATGGAACAATACATGAATGAGGAGATATCGTACTTCACTTCTTAATACTTCGAGCCATATGTTCAAATGCGAAGTAGAAATCTAGACGAATGTTTTGATGGTGATGTCCAGTACCAGATGTTCAGATATATTTTGTGGAATTGGTCGAATTGCTGGTAAGACAAAAGATGTATGGCTATCACAACGAGATCTACACATCGTACATACGTATATTTTACTCAACTGTGAATATCTACGGCCTTTTGAAAGGTAACATATCATAGTTATAGATTCAATAACGTATAGGTATTTTATTTGTAATATTTACAAAATTTTCTAACATTTTACATGATAGATATTTGATGATATATTGAATAATACATATGTGAACATTGACGAATCTCAACTCTAGGAACTCAAAGAAAGAGATTTTTCCACATGGATCAGATAATATGTAAGTAAATAATATTTTAAACATAAATAAATTACTTTAGTATAATATTCCGACGCTTTGTCGACGATAGTTTCCTCTGTAATGCATATTGAAATGACAATCACCCATTATGGCTACGAGATTTTGTTAAAGGACCGATTGTGAAAGTTATGAGTTGGCCAATTTACTTTACACGTGGTTACAACTTTCATACTTACGAACACATGAAATTGAAATCAACTATGAACTATGGTGTATGTGTGAAAGGTGAAAGCTATTGTGGATCGATCAACAAACCAGATTTTTATGGGATTTTGAAAGAAATTTTGCAATTGGAATATCCGGGTTTCATTACTACTTTAAAACAATGTTATCCATACCACATATGATATTTTGGATTATAATGACTTATATTTCGCATTTTTTGTAGGTTACATCGGCTTATGAGTTATGTTATTTCAATGTGATTTGTTAGATCTAATAAACGATCGTGGAACAAGAAAAAATAAATTAGGTGTTGTAGAAGTTAACGCGAGACGAAGATATGCAAATTACCAGCCTTTTATTCTTGCATCACAAGGCGATCAAGTTTATTACGTTTCCGATCCACATATTAGACGATCTTCAGGTTGGCGTGTCGCAATGAAGATACTTCCAAACGGTAAATTTATCGATAATACAGAAGAGCAACAATTAGACATGCAACAACAAATCACCGAGGTTGTTGCTATTGATGAAGTTACCGTTGAAGCATTGGCGCACGGTGAAATCGAAGAAATTGAAACGAATGGAGATGATATATATGAAGGGATAGAAGAAAATGAAGAAGAAGAAGAAGAAAATTTTGAATCACATTCAGAAACACAAGAATCTACGGAAAAAATTATGTGACTCTGAAGATGATTCATGTTAACTTGTTATCGGATGTTCAAAATAATAAAAGAATTGTTTTATTTTTTATTGAATTTTTAAATCAGTTCATTCATGTTAACTCGGTCCATCCCGTCCCTTGGTTTATCCCCGTTCTCGATATGTTCCCATCCTCGGTCCATCCTTGTCCCTCGATCAATCCATGTCCCTCGGTATATGCCTTGGTTTGTCCGTTCAGATTGCAAACGGATTGCCGATGAAATACGCTTGGGCTGCATATTTTGGGATGGATAACAGACGGCTCATTGTTTTACAGAAGGTCGTGGCAGAGTCGTCCGCAATTACGGACTTTGTTTTTATAGCCGTCCGCATTTACATACGGACTTATAGGAGTCGTCCGCAATTGTGGACGGATGACTCAACCGTCCGCAAGGCGTCCGTGAATTACGGATGCCCGTCCTTAAACCGTCCCTACTTACGAACGGTGTGCGAATGAGACGTTTTGTCGTCTGTGACTTGGGACGGTTTGCGGATGGGTTTTCTTGCTCGTCCATAAATTTCTACAAATTCATCTCAAAAGCACTTTGTGCGTTATCGCAGATACGTTTTCTTATCGAAATCTCTCTGGTCGCCTGCCGAATTGTAGCCCTCCAACCATCCAGCCGTCTGCCCATCTGTCCCTCAAGCTATTTGTCCGTCTGTCCGTCCAACAGATCGTTCGTTCATCCAGCCATTTGTCTGTCTAGCAGGCCATCCGTTTGTCCAACCGTCTGTCCAGCAGGCCGTCCGTCCAGCTGTTTGTCCAGCAGGTCGTCCATTCGTCCAGCAGGTCATTCATTCGTCCAACAGGTCGTCTATCACTGTCCATCGTCCGTCACCATCTGTCTGCGTAACTGTGACTTATTTGTATTCAATTTTAAAGTCAAGTTCATTATACCAACCGCACGGATCATATTGGTACGGGCGTATGGAAACCATGTGATAAAATCAGACGGCGACATGGTATAAAGGATTAAACATATATCTGATAACTGGTATAAGAGTTATAAGCAACATGAGGCAACAAAAGAAACATCACTTGTAACTCAACATGTCTCAAAATAACATGAGATAGAGGATACAAAGGAGCAACTATTGAGAGCATGAGATGTGAGAATGTGAATGACATGAGGTAGATGACCACAAAAAATAATCGGGTTTAAAAGAAACCGAGACAAAGGCCTATGAGACCACACCCGTGAGGATAACATTTTTTATTAGTATGAGAGAGAAGAAGACCTTTTTACCTCATCTAATAAATGTGCTTATAAACAAAGACGTGTTGTTCTCTAACAAATTAATTCATTTTGTGTCTAGTTTTGTTCATAATTCATTGTAGATTCTCGAAAAACGGTTTTTGGAAGAAGGAATCACCAAATAAAGAGAAAATACAAGACGTGATGTGGATTATCATAAAATCGGGAGATATTGTGTGGGTGCATTTGCGCACATAAAGGCTCATACAAATGCACAAATCGCATCAATCCTGACATCTACAAAAGCGAGTTACCAAATGAATACATTATGCATTTGATTTTCGATGTAACTAACTTGGCTCATTTTCTCGCAGCTATAGAAGATTGGCTTTGTGGAAAATTCCTTCTAAAAGGGGAGCGAATGATGAGGACGAGGTCTTGAATCTGCCATAAGTCGTACGAGGACCAACAAAGAAGATAACGACAAAGGAGTTGGAAATGTTTTTCATCACTGGACTTGAAGGATAGGTAATGACTCCAGGAGGACATCAAAGATCATTGAATTAATGCTACAAGAGGTTTCTACAACGAGAAAAGGCCGAAAGAAGCAAGAATCTGAAAGCGCTTGACCCAAGCAAACTCTTTGGACCAATGTACGCATTGCATCGTTGGTTGCTTGGCTCGAACAAATCTACAGCGTAAAAGAATCATTTCTAAGGATTGGATCACGTTTCTCGAGCATCACATAGCTCGACTGGGTCATGGTGGACTCGATCGAGCAGGGGAGGTGCTCGGTCAATTGTACTTTAATTTTACGAATTTTAGGTTAATAATTATGTGTCACTCGACTGAGAGATTGTATCGTTTGATCGAATACGTTTACTGAGTTTTTAAGTTAGTTTATTTATTTAATTTTCCAGTATTGTCTGGTCCTTATAAATAATTGACACATTGTATAATTTTTAGCTAAATTGTATTCAATGAGATTTAACCACTACAAAAAAACAGGCAATTTCCAAAGGATGGTGCAGCGGATCTGCCCGTTGATGATAAATAGCAACAGATTGCAACGGATATACGAGAACTTCCAACGGACATACATGTGTTGAAATCCGTTACAAACTTCAATGGACGTGTAACGAATATCGTTCGTTGCCACTTCCGTTGCAATCCGTCGTAACTTTTAACGGAATGTTAATGGATATCTTCCGTTGGCACCTTCCGTTGGAACCCCGTTGGAACACCGGAAAATATATTCCAACGGACATCCGTTGCAAATGGTAACAAATTTTCGTTGAAAATTATAACAGATAGCCATTAAAATTATTAATTTTGAGGTTTAGTGGTGGAAATAAATTCACGTGAACTTGCAACGGTCATCCGTTGAGGATTCCAACGAATGTCCGTTGCAGTTTAAACTATTTAATAATAACAATCAAGGTTGTAGCATCAAATCATCAACAAGAAATATATTTTCAAAAAAAATGTCGTCTTCTTCAAATCGAGATATATATAGATCGAGAGAGTGGATGTATAGAAGAAAAGATCTTATTATCGAAGAGATTACGCAAGAGTTCTTACACAGATTGGAGCAATTCATGAGTTTTGCATCGATGCAATCTTTGTGTCAAGAACGCGGGATAATGTTATGTCCATGAAAAAAATGAAAAAACATGAAGTATCGAAGTCAGAAAATTGTTTGCAAACATCTTTACAAGGTGGGTTTCGTTGAGAATTGCGAAATTTAGTTTTTCATAGGAAAATTGCGATGTTAGAGATTTTGTGCAAGAATCACAAGTAGAAAGAAATGAAGAAGTTATTGATGAAGCATCAACGACCAATCCATATGTAGAAATGGTGTCATATGCTTTTCCTGGAGTTGTTAATGAACAAACGCGTGAAGAGATGCCAAACATCGGTGCACGTCGATTCTTCAATCTATTGGATTCGGCGAAACAGCCTATATATGAAGGTTGTCGTGAAGATCAGTCTCGCTTATCTTTATCTTCAAGATTGATGGGTATAAAAGCAGACTACAATGTTGCTGAAAAATTGCATGGATTCATTTTGAAAAACCATGCGTGAATATTTACCGGAAAATAATCTAGCTCTCGAGACATACTACGAAACAAAGAATGTGTTAAAATATTTGGGAATGCCACATGAGAAAAAAATTGATGTTTGTAGAAAAAGTTGCATGTTGTTTTGGGGAAATGATAAAGACGTGTTGGAATGCAAATTTTGTGGTGCGAGCAGATTTCGGTCAAAAAACCATCTTCACGTAAATATGTACCATTAAAATAAATTGTTCTATATGCCCGTAGCAAATAGGTTGAGAAGGTTATTTAAATCGAAAAAACCGTTGCGGCAATGAGATGGCACGCATAACACTCGACGGCCGAAGGTATAATGCAACATCCATCGGATGGTAAGACTTGAAAAGATTTCAATGAAATATTTTTCGAGTTCGCGTACGAAACAAGAGATGTTTATCTTTTCATGTGCACCGATTGTTTTAGTCCATATGGAAAATCTGCAAGTCAATATTCTCTATGGTCGGTGATTTTTTCTCCGTATAATTTGCCTCCCGAGATGTGTTTGAAAAAGGAGGTAATGTTTTTGATGTTGCTGATTCCAGGACCAGAACATCCAAAGAAAAGTTTCGATGTCTTTTTGTAGTCTTTAATTCATGAATTAAAACATTTGTGGAACAGAGGAATTCTTACTTATGACGTAAGTACGAAGAAAAATTTCACATTGAAAACGGTCTTATTGTGTACAAATAGCAACGTTCCTGCCTATGGAATGTTATCTGGATGGAGCACGCACGGAAGTTTCGCATGTCCATATTCTATGGAGAATACCGATTCATTTCGACTAGTACATGGTAAGAAACCATGTTGGTTTCATAGAAGATTTCTTCCTCGTGGACATGCTTTTCGGAAAGATAAAAAATATTTTCAAAAGAACGTGGTACAAAAAGAAGAGGCGACGTGCATGCAAACCGAAACATAAATTCTTTACAAAAGATTGAACACAATGGGCAATTTACAAGAATCGGTAGAATGCGGTGGAGATCGTGGGTATTATAAACCAAAAATCCAAGGTGAATGACATAACTGATATAAACATAGTATCTTTTGGGAACTACCATATTGGAAAACATTGATATTACGTCATAATTTTGGATGTTATGCATATCGAAAAGAACTTTTTCGATAACATCATCAATACTGTTTTGAATGTGGCGGGTAAAACTAAGGATAATATACAATCAAGAAAAGATTTGAACACAATATGTCGATGACCTGATTTGGAATTAAGAGACGGAAGGTCACCTGTCCCAGTATTAAGATTGTCTGGTCCGGCGAAAACGACATTATGAAAGTGGTTAAAAGAAGACTTAAGTTTTCAGAGTGATATGCATCGGACATTGCTCGGTGTGTGGATATTGTTGGTTCGAGGCTGATCGGGTTGAAAAGTTAAGATTGACACGTTTTCATGCAACGACTCATTCCAATTGCATCTGAGCTCTTACCATGGAATGTTCAGGATGTGCTATGCAGAAACAACATATTTTTCAAAGATATATGTTCAAGGAATTTAAAAAGGGATGACTTGGAATTAATGAAAAACAATATATCTGAAGTATTATGTGCACTCGAAAAAGTTTTTCACCTTCATTCTTCGATGTCATGGAGCATTTTCCAATACATTTACCAGATGAGGCAATACTCGGTGGGTCAGTTCAATTCAAATGGATGTATTCTTTCGGAAGGTTTTTCTTTCATTAAAAAACAAAGCAGCGGTCGAAGGATCTATTGTCAAACAATACTTGCTGGAACAAATCATATATTTCAGAATATTTTATTTCGAGTTGCATATTCAAACGAAAGAACGACGTGACGCATATGATCACACAAACTATGTGTATCAATATATCCGCAGTTTGGCACAATTCCTAAGATGTTTACACCGATTGGATGCACAGGAGGTAAATCCAAGGAATATTGGTTAACACCATGGGAGTATAATCACGTATATAATACTAAATTGTCAAGAGTTGTTACCGTTTGAAATGTACAAAACAATATTATTAAATATTTTCCATATATATGTATATATATATATATACAATATTAACATCTTTTCATTATACATGATATTTGATGAAGAAGTATTTGGTACATATCCTCATCTAAACGCAAATTAACTCACAGACATGAACGTTCAATATTATGGCTCGTGGTTGAGAGATTACGTAAGTACTCGTGTACACATCTATTAAAATTAATTGTATTTATTATAAAGTATTCATTTGTTTTTATGTTATACGTACAGGTGAAATGTTCTGATGAAAGATTTCCAACGTGGTTAAAAGATTTGGCTAATGATCTTGCACGAAATGTTATGTGTTGGCCAATCTTGTTTACTCGCGGCTACACGTTCCACATGTACGAACACGGAAAACATAGAAGCACATACAATTATGGTGTTTGCGTTAATAGTGAAATAAAGGGTGATAACTTCTATGACATTTTTCACCAAATCCTACAAGTGGAATATCTCGATCTCGTTGGGTTGAAGGTAATGCTTTTTAAATGTTAGCGGTTCGACATAACCGTAGGACGTGGAATACGAAAAACTGATGGGGAGGAATTGACATCAATCCGGTACGACAATATTGTAAGTATGATCCTTTCATCACAATAGATCAAGTATCTTATGTGCAATATCCAACAACATTGAAACGTCGAAGAGAGGAGTGGTGGGCCATAGTAAAGATCAAGCCACGAGGAATCATAAGCTCAGATGATAAAGAAGATCCGTTGTAACCCGATCAGCCGCAACCGATTCAATTAATTGGTACAGACACTTGCGAGGAGATTCTCACAAGAACTAACATAGACAGAGAATTCATAGGCGATTATGAAGACGTTGAACCGGAAGATGCTGAAGATGAAAACAACCATGAATTCAATGAACAATCGAAGGAAGACTCGCCAATCGATGAATCTACTGAAAAAGAAATGTAAATACAATAATGTGTAATGTAGATGATGTGTAATGTAGATGATGTGTAATCGAACAATCAAAATTTAAATATAATCGAAGAATATGTAAATGATGGTCAATGTTTTAAGAACTTCATATAATCTATTACCAACGGGCATCCGTTGGAATTCTTAACGGATACACGTTGTAATTAAAAATCGCCTCCGACACATAGAAAAATTGCTAAGTTTTCCACAATTGTAACTGGCATCCGTTACCAATGCTAACGGCCATCCGTTACAAATTTCCAACGGATGGCCGTTAGAAAAATTGTAACGGGCATCCGTTACCATTTGCAATAGATGCCCGTTGCAAAGTTCATTATGCTTACTCTAATCTACAGAATTTTTCAACGGGCATCCATTGCAAATTGTAACGGATGCCCGTTGCAAAGGGAGACGAACCGCAATTTTGCCGTCCGGTTCCTCGGGAACACGCATTTCCAACGGACATCTGTTGGAAATTCCGATGGATGCCCATTGGAGAAACAGAACATCGTATAAATTAATTGCGTCGATTGAGTTGATGTATTTTCCAACGAGCATCCGTTGTAATTTCCAATGGATGCCCTTTGGAAAATTCTGCATATAAACCGTTGAACAGTTTCATTTCCAAAACAATTAAAACTTCAAAATCCTCTTAAACACTTCCTCAAACACACAAAATCACACAACACTAAATATGAAAATGAGGGCTAGACGATTCATAGGTGCGGGGGGTATGCACTGCCAATATTTGATGAAGAGGACGATATGGTAGATATCGACTCCTTAATGGATAATTTCGACGGATATCCTATCCTTCCAATTATTGATCCTGATCGTCCTCTCGGGACACTATGGTAAATTCTTAATGTTATATATTTTTATATTGTTTTACTTTATAAATGTTATCTAATTGTTTAATTTTCATGTGAAGGTTTGATTAGGATGATGTTATAAAATATACGAACAACAACATCATCCTAGGGTCCTTACAAGACCAACTCTGTTATTCCTGGTAAGTTACGCCAGAGTCATACGCCGTCGATGGTGGTGCACCTTTATCGTAAGTGTATTCCAAATTACATTTTTATTTAAAATGATTATTTATATATGTTATAAACTAACTCATTATAAATTATTTTGCAGCGTGCATCTATACGGCATAGATGTGTGACATGCAGGCTCGGATGCGCTTGATGATGAACAACGCCAAGCACAACTACTACACCAAGAATCGCAAATCGACTTGGCAACGAACGAGGGTATTCAATCAACTTATTCAACATTGGGAGTCTGAAGACTTCAAGGCTAAGAGCGAGAAGGCCAAACAATGTCGGTATGGCGAGTAGGTTCCCGGAGATGGTCCGCATGGCCATACTTCGGGATCAAAATCATTCCCGAAGAGGAAGCAAGAATTGGTAAATTTATTATTATTTAAATTTTTGGTTTTTTACAATATTTATCTAATTAAATTTAGTTTATATCACAGATGCAACGGATAGGAAGAGAAACGACTCTTCTTGAGCTGGTAGTGGAAACCCACACCAAGAAGAAGCCGGTCGTCGGGGAAGAGAGCGACGAACCCGAACTCGTCGACCTTCGAGCGGAAAGAAATGTGAAAGCTGTGACGGAGAAGATCACACAGCAATCACAAGCTTGCGGTTCAACTCCCGACGAGCTCAATCCTTTACAAAAGGACAAAATTTATTTGGAGGTAAATATTTAGTATTTTATCTTTCGATTATTAATGTAATATTTTGTAAAAAATTCTAACTCTAATTTTGTTTGTTTTGTAGTTTCTTAGACCATACAAGGGGCATCTATACGGTCTCGGAGCACTTCAAAAAGATATCATCGAGGACGCCACGACGGTATCTCCCGTGATCCAAGAGATCTACACACAACAACGACGTATCGAGGATCTCGAAGCACAACTTCGAGACACTCAAGCCCAACTGCAGGCAACGCGATCACAAATACAACACATGAAGAGCATCATAGAGTTGCTATCCGGCCAAGCGAGGGATCAACGCCGCGGTAAGAACCGGGTATCGATTCGGATGCAACGCCTTCCAGAGGTACTCGTGACCCCGAAGATGATATCGGCCCAACCGACTTAAATGAAATGTAATAGAATTAGGTTTTTTTCTTTTTTGTAAAACAATTTATTATTTTAATTAAAAACTTTAAATTTTTGTAAAATGTTTTAATTTTTATTTTTTTTATTTTTTAAACAACTTTCCAATGGATGCCCGTTCGAAATTTCTAACGAGCATCCGTTGGAATCCATTTTCCTGCCAAATGGTAACGGATACCCGTTGCCATTTTCTGGCATTTTGTATCAGATGTCTGTTGCCATTTCCCGCCAGTTTTCAACGGATGCCGTTGAAAAATTTGAATTCCCGCTCTTTTTTCGCAACGGGGTGGCAATGGACGCCCGTTAAAGAATTGTAACGGACATCCATTTCAATATTTTAACGAGTGTCCATTGCAATTTTTTAACGGGCATCCGTCACACTTATTTCAACAGGCATCCGTTACAAATTGCCAACGGGATCATCTGTTGGGCATCCGTCACAAATTTTCAACGGATATTATCTGTTGGAAACCGTTGAGAATCACAATGGATCCCAATTTGTAACGCGCGTTTCCCCACGGGTTCAGATTCGGTACCGTCCGTTAGGAATTGGTTTTTGCAACTATCAAACTTTTGGAGAGATTTTGAGTATTTAATGAGTTATCAACACTAGATTAAAAGTGTTTGTTGTGGTTCGACGAGTCTAGAGTATTCTAGTCGGTTGTAATTCGGATTTAGGGTGTCTTTTTCTTAAGAGAAATTAATTTAAGGTTATTCTATCGAATTGACAAGAGATTTAAATTCATTTCTTTATATCTATCAATAGAACGTCGGTCTAATTTTATGTAAAAAAAAACAAATCCGTTATAGTTAGAGTGATACCAGATATTAGTCTTGAAAATGGAAAAAAAAAGATATGGAAGAAGAAATCAATGTATGGAGAAAAGCAATACTTGGAATTTGGTGGAGAGAACCAAAGGCATGATCATATGGATTTACAAGCTTCCTAACACGTTTTCTTCCATCTTTCATTTGGCTTCGCCTTCTTGATTCTACTCCATAATCACACAAATCCCTACAACTTTTATCTTTCTCACTCAAAATAAAGGTCACATTGACGAGAGAAAAAACCAAGAAAACCCAAAAAAAAAAAATCCCGGAAGACGTTTTTTTCCTGGTATATATTTTCCAGGGAAAAAATTACAGCAACCAACGTTGAGCACGATTAAAAAGCTAAAACAATTATAGGGCAACTCTCCTTTGGCAAGCCTAACTTGATTAAGACTAAGATTTTGTCTGATCAAAGTTTCCTTGCCAAAGAAGAATCGCCCTGTAACTGATTTGCTTCATCTTATTTGAACCTGGATATATTTTTCGGTCGTCCAAAATTTATAGCTTAATTTTATGCATTTTATAAGACCGAATAAATCATATGCTTCACATTTGGCATATGCTTAAGGATTATTCTCTGCATATACTCAAAGACATGATCTTTGAGAATTGCATTGGTCATATGTAGGTGTAACATAGATTCGTCACTCTCTGTTGTCGCCAAATAAATATCAGCATATGATACTTACATTATATATCCTTCACTTTTTTATATGAATAAATTCATAAATCGCCCTTATCTTACAACGAAAAACCCAACATAAACCGTCGTGTTTTGTTCATACATAGATCAAAACAATTACAAAAACTAAATATTTTAAAGTATTTCTTAGGGACAATAAATTTAAATGAAATCTCAGTCATGCTTCTCCTTATGGTTCTTCCTCTTCTTAAAAGCTGCCCTTTCTCTAAGCATCATTTGCCCCATGTACCTAAATAAGATTTCAGAGGATCCACCATTGTCAGTCTTGTAAATAAGGAAATAGTTAACTATAGATATATGTTTTCCTTTGTTACCTTCCGAGCATCATGACTGTGGCTTGAGGATTAGTCCCTGGAGATTTAAGAAACGTAGATCCATCGATGACCCTCAAAGCATCAATGCCGAAAACCCTATAATTCTTGTCGACAACTCTTCCGACTTGGCAACCTCCATGGTAATGCCAAATCGTCATCACAGTATCGATACAAAACTGCTCAAGATTGAACGTCGCAGTCATATGCCTCGGCCTCAGATTGGTCGGAACACTCAGCATCAAACTCAACAGTCTAGGAATTGACATGTCCGGATATCTAAACTTGGAGAATGCCCTCGAGTTGATCACTTTAATGATGGTGATAAGTCCTTGAACACACTTCCTCAGGTCTTCTGGTTCTTGAAAGTAGTTGAATCTGACAGAAGGGTTGTCGTCAGGGTTTGTGTTTCGAAGCTCCAAGTGTCCTCTTGACAATGGTCCGGCGACTTTCTGGAAGATCACTCCTGCTCTCGTTGTTGCATTCAATAGAGGATCCATTGATCTGAGCATGTCTTCAATGGATTGAGTTGAAAATGTTGTAGGACTACGGTTGGTCTGCAAAATGTTTGAATCATATAGTTTATTAATTAACAGGTAATAACGCATCATATATAATAGTGTTATATAATGTTACATATATTAGATGGATATACCTCGTTGAGAAGATTCAAGACTCCTTTAAAGAACCGTTGAGTCCAACTATAGTTGAAGCTCAAGCCACTTGCAGCTTCAATGTAACTATTAAACTTGGTAATGCCAACGACTTGAATGAGGGACAGTTCCACAGGCGTAGGAGATGGTACGAAGAGAGCATTCATAGGGTTATCTCCCATTCCTTGCCCTACCATTGGTTGATCAAGCAATGGTTTCACGCCATGTTTAACGAGGTGAGCCGCAGGGCCAACGCCGCTGAGCATCAACAGCTGCGGGCTCCCTATGGCCCCCGCGGAGAGGATGATATCGTTGAGAGAATGCTTTGCTAGTTCCGCCTTGTGGAACACTCCGTTCGCGTCCTTGAATATCACTCCATATGCTCTCGGTCTAGGTCTCCCTGTCCAAACACAGATTATATTAGGTCCATTTTTTTCTCTTTTGAAAAAAAATAAAAAATTTCTGAATTATCCTTTTTCTTCAAAAAAAATTCCTAAAAACATATATCTAAAAATTTATCACTTAATTTTTTTAAAATGTTTTTTATATCATGTCAGACTAATGATATCTCTGATGGTGGACATAACATCTGAAGTTATCGGAAAAATTTTGAGATCCACAAAATTCTTGAAAAATAAAATCTAAATGTTTTTTTTTATTTATATTTGACATGAACTTATGGATTTTTTATTAAAAAATATACATTTTTTAGGAGAAATCTTGACAGATCTTATATTAAAATAAGGTTTTAAAATATTCTCATATATCCAATATAAATAACAAAACAAGAAGTTAAATGTTTATACGTTTATGTGATTGATTTTAATCATAAGATAAACTAATCTCACCTTTGGTGCTGAAGAGGATCTTGTGAACAGAAGCATGTAAATAGACAACAAGTCTCTTGGGATTAGCGTACTCTAACAAGTTCGCAGCCGTATGTCTATGTCCGAACCGATCAAAGATGGTCCCACCGATCTTTGTCCCGTATATATGTTCGTACGTGAACCCATTGTATGGAACCACCCCAGCCTCCACCAAGCCATCCCTGACCGCCGATTGCCACGTCATCATAGGAGGCTTGAACGCCACTTTCCTCTCCACCCACTCGTAAGCGGCCTCCACCTCTTTCTCTTTCCACTCGGCCTCCTTTACGTAAACTCCACTCGCCCGCGTGTAGAACCCGGCGTTGAGCACGGACCCTCCACCAAGGACGCGAGCGCGCGTGTTGTACACGCCGTCCTCGGATATGAAGAGCTGAGACCAAGAGCTCGGGGTGCTATCCGAGAGTGTGGTCGCGAAGCTGCCAATGTCCGTGGCCCTAGGGTTCTCGTAGGGCGAGCCTCCGCGCTCAAGGACCAAAACGGAGGCGTTTTGGGAGAGCGTGGCGGCTAAGGCGCAACCGGAGGTCCCTCCTCCGATGACTATGTAGTCGAAGCGAGAGAACTTCGGTGCCAATGAAGCATCTTTCATGAATCTTTGATAAGGACCTATAACATAATATATATATATATATATCCGAAATTAATATAAGAGATTATGACCACTAACTTATATTATGATCAAAAACTGGTTTTTGGACTTCAAACATTTTTGCATGGATTAAATATGTCTCATGATATGTAATCTAAATTAAGAATATGATTATATAATGATAAGGAATTACCTCTTCGTGAGTAACATGATCCATGAAAGATGATCGTTCCGATGACAATAAGATGAAACAATCTGAAAATATGGGCCATTTTTTGTTTTGTTTATCAATAATTTTTTATAGATGGACAATCTTTATATTGAAGAAAAAAACTAAAGAATTATGCCCCTTTATATAACAATTAAGAGAGAAGCTTTGTCTTTATAATACTAGCGTTTCTAGTTCAACAACACATATTTATGGTCTTAGGTTCATACAAAGATTTTAGGGTCTTTTATCACAAAGATATGTTTTTTTATTATATTGTTAGCTATTATTAGTAAAAAAATACCTTATAGAATACCATTTCAGAAAATAGTATTGACATTTAATTATATAAATTATAGGTTGTAAATAGGTTGGATTATTTCAGTTTCGTTTAGTCCATCACGGATTGGATTATTTTCTGTCAGCCAAAACCGAACTATGTTTTAAATAAATTTAATTACTCATCCCAATTTAGTTTGTATCCACCTGCCAAATG
Organism: Gynandropsis gynandra; assembly: GCA_036759665.1. NCBI lineage: Eukaryota > Viridiplantae > Streptophyta > Magnoliopsida > Brassicales > Cleomaceae > Gynandropsis > Gynandropsis gynandra. The sequence goes on from CM071863.1 coordinate 58,872,606, forward strand.
GCTCGGTATATTAAAAAAAAAATAAAAGTTAATCCAACTAATATTTTTAAAATTTTCTAGCTAATGCATTTTCATTTAATAATCAGAGAACGGAGGAAATTTAACGTACGTATTTAGCCACTTCCCCATCGATATATAAATTAATATCATAATTACGCCTCCACCTCAGTCACTGATAAGAGACTGAAGTAAATGAGTTACGCATCACAGAATGATATATATTTATACTTACCTGTACACACAACATATATATATATATATATATATATATATATATAAGAGGAAAATGAGTTTAATGCGTAATGCTAAAACTTTTTCCCTCTTTTTCTTGATATTAAAACAATAGTATGGAGTAGCTCAACGGCCCCTAATGTAACTCCTTTTACATTAATGTGGTAATAAGTATTTGAATGGCCGTTTAATTAGAGGATGCTTTACAATAAATTTAATGATTTGGGCTCAAATGTGTTACTAACATATTAATTTTTCGAAACGTCAAATTTTCTTTAGATGCATCTCTTATAAGCCCTATAAATACAATGTTTGAATGAAATTTAATTTATCGGTAATGATTTGATCTTCTTAGGTATGAAAATAAGTGCCATATTTTGTTGTTTGATTAAGATAAAAGAGAGTTATTGTCCAGTTGGTGATATAGTTGATAGAAATGGTTGATCTTTATATTAAAAATTATAAGTTTATACCTTTATATCATATTTATATTGTATGCTAAATTTCGTGAGTTATGCACGCGAATACCGTTATGTACTTATATATATATTGGAAAAAAGAGATATATATTCTTTTTTTTCCTTAATGGACTATATATTTTGGGCTCGTCATTCTTTCTTATTGAGCTCAACTTTATGGGTATCTGTTATCGGTCCTGTTGTCTCAAATTGATCTCAATATGTGATTTGTTTTTGGGCCATAAATGTTATCCTAAACCATGAATAAACATTACTACAATTGATGGCTTGGCTCAGGAGAGGCGGGCGGACGACTAGGCGAGACAAGAGGCACGATGAGATGGTGAGGCGAGACACGGTGCACGACAAGAGGGGAGAATATCAAATATACCCTCGTAGGGCTAAAGTATTTTAAAAATATATTCATGAAAATAATTATCAAATAGAAAAAAATAGAAAAGATAAATTTACCTTTAATTTTCGAACGTGAAAAAATACACGTTTTGCAGTTTTTCAACGTGAAAAATTGTCAAACCGTGTCAAAAGCAAGAAAGACGAAGCGATTTCGAGTCGCAAAAATGGTTTATTGATTTGAAATGGGTGTGAGTGTCAGTGAGTCGGTTAAGTCTCAATGAGTCGGTTGAGTTGTAAGGGTCGGTTGTCTCAGTAAGTCGGTTGAGTTGCAAGGGTCGGTTGTCTCAGTGAGTCGGTTTGGATCGCAATGGTCGCTTGAGCGTCGCAGGGGGTCCAAGGACCGTTTGAGTCGATTGTCTCAGTGAGTCGGTTGAGTCGCAAGGGTCGGTTGTCTCAGTGAGTCGGTTTGGGTCGCAATGGTCGCTTGAGCGTCGTAGGGGTCGCTTGGTCGCATATAAGGGTCAATACATGCGAACTCGACAAATTTACGGGTTTATAATGATAAAATGTCAAAAACCAATCAAAACAATACATTTACAACGTCAAACTAATTAATGCCAATTGAGGGTCGCATGGTCGCATATATTGATCAATAGATGCGAACTTGACGAATTTACGGGTTTATAATGATAAAATAATAAAACCAATCAAAGCAATACATTTACAATGTCAATCAATGGTTAAAACAGATTATGACCCATGTGTCCCTAGTTGAGTTGTGTATAATCAAAGCTTGTGTTTCAAAAAATATATTTAACATTTTGTTCAAATGTCGATATTATTTATATTATTGTTTATATTGATTCTAAATTAGACATGGGTCAGAAGGGTCACATGGGTCGGAAGGGTCGCATGGGTCGCATGAGTCGCATACGGGTCATATGTGTCCGCATGAGGTCGCATGGATCTGTTGAGTCGCACAAGGGGTCATATTGGGTCGCATGAGTCGAATAGGTTCCCATTTAAACTTGATTCTAATTTAATCCAATTAAGGCTCGCATAAGGGGTCATATTGGATCGCATGAGTCGAATGAGTTCCCGTTTAAACTTTATTCTAATTTAATCCAATTGAGGGTCGCATGGGTCGAATTATAATGAAAAATTTATCGAATTATAATGATGAAAGTCATAAAAGGTTTAATCAAAATAATACAAATAATATAATATTACACACTCACTAACTAACAAACCTTTCTTTTTTTTAAAGTCGGCGTTGTCTCGGTTGTCACATTCCAAACACTGTCAGTGATGCTGGCTTTTGAAGATGGGGTTTGTTTCGAGGAAGAAGATGTGGTTTGTCTATACGAAGAAGACGGGGTTTGTCTCGACGAAGATGGGTACTTCTCCGAGCCTCATCGAGTCCAAGATAACGATTCTCTTTAGACCTCCCGCTTTGTCTTTTCTTAGCCAGCATAGGAGGTAGAACCGTAACTTCAGTATATTGAGGAGGAATGTCCTAATCACTGCAATCAGGAACCGGATACACGGTTTCTGGGTAAGCCAAATGCCATGTCTCCCGAAGGTAGTATGTTGAACATAGATCTGGTATCTTGTGACCTTTACCAATCTTATGTGATGCCGCAATTGCGTGACTGCGTGGATACTTATCCACATCAAACATTTTGCAGTCGCACATTCTTTTGTGAAGACTCGCTACAAATCTTCTACCCATCTCATTTCTCACCTCATCACTCAGATTTTTTAATTCAATAACATCATACTTGGATGCCTGTCTAAATCGTTCATGTAACGTTTTCTCATCGTAAGGTGTTAACTTTTGAAAATCATAATCGGTAGCTGCTTCCAACCTATACCTATTGAACCATTCCACTGTCTTTTCCAAACAAATATCTAAAAGCCTGAGGATCGTAAACTTTTTTTACTTTTCAACGTTAAATTTATTGACTCAGCACCATTAGTGGTTAATAAGTTGTACCTTCCCTTTTAAATTTGCATCTTGCCCACTTAACGGGATCAAGTTGCTCTTTCTCCAAATACTTTGCAACATTAGGATACCTGCGCAAAGGTCAAAAAGGTCAAAATGGCCATAAAGGTCACAACAGTCACAAGGGTGGCAGAGGTACAAGGGTCGTAGAGGTCCAAGGGTGGCAAAGGTACAAGGGTCACATAGGTCCAAGGGTGGCAAAGGTACAAGGGTCGCAGAAGTCCAAGGGTGACAGAGGTACAAGGTTTGCAAAGGTCCAAGGGTCGCAGAAGTACAAGGGTCACATAGGGGTACAAGGGTCGCAAAGGGGTACAAGGGTCGCAGAGGTCCAAGGGTCGCAGAGGGGTACAAGGCTCGTAGAGGTGTAAGGGTCGGAGAGGGGTACAAGGTTGGCAGAGGTCACAAAAGTTACAAAAGTCATTTTTGTACCTGGCCTTCAAATTAGTTAATAGCACTTCAAATTCCTTCACTCTGTATGTTGTTGCTACATATTTGAAGAACATTTCCGCCACAGTATCACCCTTTAAAGTCTTTCTACCATAACCTTTATTGACGTAGCTATTATATTTTGCGATGTATGACGCACACAAAAACTATGATTAGATTGTTTATACACTTGTTTGACTGCTTTGATCAAGCTTTTATGGTGATCAAATATCACAACGACATCACGACCGTCCGATATCACCTCTTTCAACCTTGACATAAACCACATCCATGATTCGTCCTTCTCTATGTCGACTATTCCCCATGCAATAGGATATTGGTGATGTTCACCATCTTGCGCGGTCGCCACAATCAATGCTCCCTTGTACACTCCTGTCAGAAATGTTGCATCCACAGCAACCACTTTACACATGTATTTCCATCTTCTTATAGCCGTTCTAACAGCCATAAAAAGGTATTGAAGCTTTTCCCATCACTGTCGAGCTGAAGATTTGCGACAGATGTGGGATTTCTTTCTGTAAACATGTGCAACCACCCTAGAAGCCTCCTATAATATTCAAAGTCATCACCACGAATCTCCTTTTGAGCACCGCATTTGCCTCTTCATGCCATCAAATACGATACATTGGCACCATACTTTGCTTTTACACGAGCCACCAATTCTTTTGCTGGAGGTGTTTCATAATTCCAGGTATATTCCTCATTCAAATAATCCTTAACCAATTACGTTGTACCCTTTGTACCATCGGTCCATTTAGATACAGGTGAATAGTTATGAATGGGATGGTGTGTTCTCACACTAAACCGTTTGGAATTGGGGGTTGCTGCCATGCATAATTTCCATTTATAACCACTTCCGGCAAACTTACATCGTACTTCCCACAGCTTCATATCAGATCTCAATGTTGTATATCTAAACGAAGCTTCAATTGAACCCTCCCTTACAAATGCCTATACATCCTTCTTTCTATCAAACTCTTGCCCAATTTTAAGATCCAATCCATCTTCTAACTTAAAAGATATTATTTTCGTTGTCTGCCTTCTCGTGAACTACCATTTCCGAGGTTTTCTCACCATCACCATACTTATGCTCTGTTGGCACATCAAAATCACCTTTATTACTGCCACAAACAACTCCATCAACTACCACATTCACGCACACCCACCATCTTCTCTTGATGCACTTGTGTGTTCACTATCAGAATTATCTGAATCCAAAATATTTATTGTTTCCGGATTACTCTCAACTCTACTTATGTTATTTGGACCTACAATAACATAGTCCTCATAATCTACAACACCTCGATCCTCACCGCATTTAGCAATGCTTCCAAAACCAGGAATTAGAGGCTCAATTTCCCTTTCAATTTCGATTTCATACTTCACACTTGCCGATTCTATCTCCACATATAGCAGTGGTCGAATTCCACTTATGCGATCGAACAGATAACAAATAAGATGCTTGTCATTCATTATATATGTCGGCTTCCTATTTTCACAAATATTGGGCAAATAGCTTAACTTCAACTTTGTTGTATTATTTCCCACCATCATCTCTGCGCATAACTCATCAATCAGTTGCTGGTATGTCAGACTACCCGAAGGACAATAAAAAAATATTCTCTGGTTTTCCTGAACTCTACCAACCCATTCAGATTCTCCATTTGGATTTTTTTCTCATTTACCATCATACAAAAAAAATCAGTGTGATTTTCTCATCCACCGAATACATTAAACATGTAACAAAAACATAAAAAGACGGGTAAATTTTGTGACCCACTGCGACCATGCAACTCGATAAGACTTTGTGACCCAGTGCAACCGTGCGACCCTTGTACCTCTACGACCCTTGTACCTCTTCGACCCTTATACCCCTGCGACCCTTTGACCCCTCTGCGACCCTTGTACCCCTGTGACCCTTTGACCCCTCTGCGATCCTTGTACCTCTGCGACCCTTGTACCTCTACGACCCTTGTACCCATTTGCGACCCTTGTACCTCTGCGACCCTTGTACCCCTGCGACCCTTTGACCCCTTTGCGACCCCTTTACCTCTACGGACCTTTGAAATTTGATCCCTTTTGACCCCTCGATGAGACTCTGTGTCCCAGTGCGATCATGCGACTCTGTGACATTTAAATAAATATGACTCGTTTAGACTCGTTTTCAATAAATGAGTCTTATATTGACCCAGTGCTTCATAACTCACAAAAAAAAACACAAGAGAAACACAAAAAACTCACAAAAAGAAACAAGAAAAACACAAGAGAAACACAAAAAACTCAAAAAAAGAAACAAGAATAACAAAAGAGAAACAAAAAACGAGTTTTCATAACTCACAAAAGAAACAAAAAAAAAACACAAGAGAAACACAAAACGAGTTTTCATAACTCACACAAGAAACAAGAAAAACACAAGAGAAACATGAAAAACTCACTATACATACCTGGTTTTTCTGCGGAACGTGCTTAATTGCGAGCTTCTTTGTTGATAACAAACGATTTCAACCTATTGGCAATGAATCTGATGTCGATTTCAAGCTACTCTCGTCGAATCTGTTGTGGTGTGGGAGAATAGTAATTTTCGCGCCACAGGAGAGAGAGAAATAGAGGTGCTCTGGAGAAAAAATTATCGACAAGGGTAATATGAGATTATCAATATTTTAAGGGTAGATTTGGTGTTGAAACTTTTTTAAATCAGGGAAAGGTATTTTTGAAGCATTTTAGCCCTACGAGGGTATTTTTGAAGTTCCCCGACAAGAGGCTCAAGGGTTAGGTGAGGTGAGAGGCGACACAATTATAAAAAATAATGATTCATTTTGCTTACATCATATATTGTATCGTTGTTTATTTCATATGTTTAAATTTATCAAAATGTTATTATGATTTGTGATAATTTTGAAATACAAGTTTCTAAGAACAAATATGTGGTAAATGGTGAATGTAATAACTGAAATTTGTGATTATAAGAAAGTATTAGATTTAGAGTTTTAGTATAAATAGGTGATATTATATGATACTATCTTTTTCATTTTCTGTGTTCTTTCTTTTTTTTTATTGTACAAGGCATTGAGCATAATCATTTAAAAAAACTTGTGAAACATATAAAATATAATATTTCTAATATGGTATCAGAGCTCACATCGGTTCAAGGGAAAATGTCACACTAATGTGAAGCACAAGGAGGAGCACAAAAATCAAACACAATACCAACAAGTAAAATGCACAAAAGTACTATGGAGGCAAACCAACAAGCCATGGCCAAAACTATGAGATATGGGTTGCGAGGATGAATATCACATTGATATTGAAGGAGTTATGGGATATCATTGAGAATGGCATTCCACCACAACCGTTGAAGTTCACAGAAACTTTATCACCTACTCAGTTACAGACCCCATTTTTTGTAAGGTTATGAAAACCATGACATCAAATGAGGTTTGGTCAAACTACAGTCATCATATAAAGGTAATTAGCGTATCATACTTGTGAGATTACAAGCTGTGCACACTTAATTCAAAAACTTGAAGATGATGGATAGAAAAAGGATTTAAACATACACGAATAAGGTAATCGAGGTAGTCAACCAAATTGAGCAGTTTGGAGAAATAAATCAAATTATGAAGTAATAAGGAAGAAATTAACAACAATATCAAAGTCCTACGCAAACTTGGTGACCTTGATGGAGGAGACAAAAGATCTTAGAATTACAAGTATCACAGGTTTGGTAGGGTCTTTGATCGCAAACGAATCAAAATTTCTACCAAATGAAAAAAGAAACACGAAAGGGGCATTTCAAGCTCAATTCAAAGGTTATAGTAAGTTAAAGATGGTTTCTATAAATCCAATTCTAAAGGAAGAAGTGGTATAGCTACTGCAAGAAAGATAACCACAACGAAACCGAAGTCTACTCCAAAAAATAGGAAAGGCGAAATCAATAATGTAATATATTGAAACAATGCTACAACTGTTGAAAGCTAGGACAGTTGGCTTGAGAATATAGAAACAATTGTGAACAATAAGCTCAAGTTACACAAAAGGAGGATATGGAAGAACAATTACTTTTAGCCCGTGATGAAACCATGATCGCTCAAAGTGAAGACATATGGTTAATTGACAGTGGGTGTATATGTCCAAAGATGATCAGTATAACACCAAAATTAACAAAGATGACAAGGTTACTATCCAAGTGGGGAATAGATTTGTCATTCAGGCAAAAGGAAAAGGAGATACCATGGAGAATTCTAAGAAATGAACAACAATGGTCAAAGATGTGTTCTATGTTCCAAACTTGGATAAAAACCTATTTAGTGTCCCATAAATAGTGCAAAATGGCTACGAGCTCAACTTCACAGGGAGCAGCTGCATACTTTGTAATTCAATGGGAAAGAAGATTGTCAAAACAAAAATGGAGAGAAAAATCTTTCCCATGAAATTGCTCAGGCCAAGAGAAATTGGTTATAATGACAAGGACGAATCAACGACTCAACTTTAGAATCAAAGACTTGGGCATACCAACAACACATATATGCAAAAATTATTGCAAAAAGACATGACAAAAGAAATCCTTAACTTTGGCAGCTATAATGAAGTTTGTGAAGCATGCCACTTAGGGAAACAATCATGCCTTGCATTTCCACACATCTTCATCGAAAGCACAAAAGAAGTTGTGGTCCCATGCAAATACCTTCGCCCAATGGAAGTAGATATATCGTACTCTTGATCGATGATTACTGATGCAACGGAATTCAGAGGTTTTAATTTCCTAGACCACTCTACCGCAAGTATACGGTACGTGTAGTACCAGGGTCGAACTCTAGAGACTAGTGCGAATGTTAGAACTAAGAATTTACGAGAAGAAGATCAATCAAATGTGGTTATCAAACTAGAAAGTAAAGATAATAAAGGATTATGAGACTAGACTCAACAAGATAGAGTACTACGGGTTTCGGGAATGTCGAGACATGTAATAGATGTTTCTACGAAACATTAAATCGGGTTATATCAATCGTGAGGAACTAAAATCTAAATTCACTACCTAGGGAATAAACATTAGTCATCTCTCGATGCAGCAACAGAACATCTAGATGCATGAAGAACGAATGGAGAATTCAACCTCTACTGTCGGAAATGACTCTCCCGATACCTAAATCCACTACCTAGGGAATTGATGCGTATCAGAGTTAAATATAACCTAATCTACCCGCAAGTGCACGGCACGTGTGTAGTATTTTAGGTGTCGATCCCACAGAGACTACGCAACACTATCTAAACCCGAACTACGAATCAAACTTGCTAACGAAAGAAGGTGAATAAGGAATGAAATACTGAAAGTAACTAAACTACTTGGGTTCTAACGATAAGACAAGCGTCCTAGGAAACCGGTTTCACCACAAGACTACCGAAACCAACGATCAACCTACCTATCATGCAATCCCTGTTAAAGCTAACTAAGGCGGACGATCCTAACATGATATCTACCATCTCTCAAGGCATAGACACGTGATCTAGACAAGCTGCCCCCTACTTTCGTGGCTGACACCATGAACTAAACCCATAAACTCTGTGATTCGCCCGTTCACCCTCAACCGTTGCTACCCTACTTTCGTGGCCTAACCTCGGTTGTTCTAAACCTGACCTTCAAAGACTAGAATTCTCCTTTCGGTCCTTCTCCTAACCCCTAACACATGCATCTACGTGATCAGCGCAAACACAAGTAAATTAAAGCACTCAGATAAAGAATAGATGAACTAAAACGAGAAGATGCATTCAAAATAGATCAAAAGCGGTCTCGGGATAGCCAAGGGCCAATCCCTTCTCCTAGAACAAACAAACTACTCGCTCATGCGTCTGTAAAGAAACATAAACATAGTAGAAAGTCTAAGGAACATAAAAACCAAACAAAACCGAAGTGGTGGTGCTTGATCTCCAATGCTCCTCGCTTATCTCCTCGCAAGAATCTGCTCTAACTTCGCTGAATTCTTCTCCTCTGTATGCTTGCTGTAACGGCGTCTTTTTGCCTCCTTTTAAGCCTCCTAAGTCGGTCCAATTGTTGCCCTAATTGCCCCACGAGTTCCCTTATGTTTTAAGTTAAGTTTACTTAAGTTTTGAGCAGTTACGGGCCGCGACCCGCTCGGGTAATGAGATTACCCGCTCGGGTGCGGCTAGGGTAACCCGCGTGTCTGCTGGCTGGGGTGCAATGCCCGCTCGGGTGCTAGGTTTGTGCCCGCTCGGGTGCTAGGCAACAGCTCAGGCATGTGCTTGCCAGAGTCGTGTGGTTTGTCCTGTCCAAAGCCCCGTGGGTTCTGCCCGATCGTGTAAGGCTTGTACCCGACCGGGTGGAGGCTTCTCCATGCTCAATCTCGTCCCGTTTGTCCCGTGATGATCCCCAAAGTTGCTCCTTAGCTCCGTGCATGTTCCTTTAGCTCCAAAATGGTCCAAATACGCGTAAAAACCTGTAAGAACATGAAAAGCACGAAAGCAAGTAAAACGGATACGGAATCATACGTAAAACATCACATATGTATCAAAAACGTCTCCTAAATCGTGCAAGAAATACGTATGAAAACGAGATGATCAGGAATCAACGTCACTCATCTTCCCATACAGCACGTAACATTTAGATTCATGAAGAATGATAGGGAATTCGACCTCTACTGTCAGAAACAATGGGAACTCAACCTTTATTAACGGAAATGACTCTCCCGATGCCTAAATCCTCTATCTAGGAGATAAACATACTCACTTTCCGATGCAGTAAATCTATAACCTAAACGTATGAAGAACAATGGGAGTTCTACCTCGATTATTATTTTTCCTAAATAGATTAACCGATTGGCCAGATTCTCATTAATCTAATTTATTTGAGGGTTAATTCTGAGACTCAAATCTGATTCTCTCGATGCCTAGACGAATCTCTAATCTCATTCAAACAGCTAATCTCATTCAAACGGATCTAGTCTCATTCAAACATGTGATCAGCAAAGTATGAACACATTAAGCAGAACCCATCGAACCATACAAATGAACAAAACCAAAATCAAACATTAAGAACCAAACTATCCATTACGTAGCATCCCTAACCAATGGCAAAGAGAACTACTCAAAATTCATAAGGAAACAAACACGGTAAGTATTCATCTTCCCTATTCCTCTGAGGGTGGTCTCCGACGAATCCTTCGGTTTCCCGAAGTCTCCTTCTTCAGTCGTGGTCTCTCTCCTCTCTTCTGGTCTGGTCCGTCTCCTTCTCTCCTTTCTAGTCTGTTTTGGCTTCTCCCTTCTGGTTCCTTCTAAATTCATGCTTGTTCAAACAGATCCTTGTTATTCGCTTGGGTGGAGACGAAATCAAAGAAAAGATAAAAGCACTCGTAATCACTATAAGAAAATTTCATTTTTCAAACGCATTTTCTGAATGGATCACGGATGGAATACAGACAAAAACGTAATTCGTTTGTAATCCATCCGTAAATCCATGCACGGAAGTGATGTCCATCCGAAAATTTATGGACAAATCTCCATTACATCCAAAAATTTCTGGATGGACAAAAATTCCGTTCGGAAATTTTGGACCAATCACAACAGCTCGGAACCTTCTAGAAATTTGATGGTTTACGAACGACATGTCGGAACTGTTGACGTGTTTAGTTCCTAATGCGTCATTAATTGCTTATATAACCTACACTACATTTATATTCGTTTCTAATAAAAAAATTATCAACTATTTTACTCCATATAGTATTTTTGTTTCCTACTAAAATGACATCATCTTCGAGATCAAATATTTTCATTTTAAGATAATAGGTTAGATAAGAATTGATCCAAAAACTCAAGGTGTCCCGAAGGAGTTAATAGAAGGTGTTATACAGTTTATGATGATGGCGATAAATCAATAAGTTTAAAAACACCGGTAATTTGGTTTGTCATTGCTTCAAATGAAAAAATAAAAAATTTATTAACGAGTGAATTGTGTGAAATCATGTTTATTTGATAGGTTTTACTCCGAATTACTTCATTTGGTTATCTCACAGAGAGAATTTTGTAGCACAACCTAGTAATATTGTGTAAGATTTTTGTAGTGTATTTCATATAATGAGGTATTTAAGACGCATCAAGATGTAAAAATGAACCCTTATGTGGAAATGGTGAAAAATGTATTCGGTGAAAGAAACGAGAAAATATTGAAGAAGATCCAATTGAAGATGCAAAAAGATTTTTTGAAATATTATGAAGTTCTAAACGTCCACTTTATGATGGATGTAGAATAGGTCTTTCACAATTGTCATTGTTTATATAAAATAATATTTCTAGACTTATATGGATTCTATATTCCAATTAGTAAATGATTATTTGCCTGAAGATAAATATGCAGTAGAATCATATTATGAGACTAAGAAGATGATGACATCGTTGGGTTTGTTTCCATATCAAAAGATTGATGTTTCTCAAGAAAATTGCATATTTTTTCGAAAAAGACATTGAACTTAAGTAATCGTCCTATCTACGAAAAAATCAGTTTTATATGATAAAAAGGGGAAAATTGGTTCCATATCGTTGTATGTAGTATTTACCAATTACAAATAGAATCAAAAGATTTTATTAATCTAAGAAGATCGTAAGTGACATGAGATGACATGATGACCACTTGAGTCGTGATGGAGAAATGTGTCATCCCTCAGATGATTACCACTTTCACACTTTCAACCGTAGAAAGTTGAAGATAACTAAGAACTGTGGTGTATGTATGAAAGGTGAAATTTATTGCACATCAAATAATGAACGTGACTTTTACGGGATCTTGAAGAAAGTTTTGGAATTAAAATATCTAGGTTTTATTACTAATCTTCTAAAAAGTTTAACATTAATATTATAATATGACTTATAATAATATTTGTCATTGTACATATTATATTGGCTTAAAAGTGATGTTATTATGGTTTGATTGGTTCGATCCAATAATCAAACGCGAAAAAAGAATAAATGAGTAAGGTGTTACATCGTATATTCGCAGACTAGACGATCTTCTGATTGGCGTGTCATAATGAAGATACTTCCAAGGGTTAAGTATACCGATAAAACAGAAGACCGACAACTGGCGATGCAATCTGGACAAACTATCGAAATTGTTTCAGTTGATGCGGTGATTATTGAAAACTTTCTCAATGAGAAATCAAGGAAATTAAAACAAACGAAGATGCATTAGTTTCATAAACACAAAAATCGATAGAAGTATTATTGAACTCCGAATATGATTCATGTTCAATTGTTACGTGTTTACAACTTTTATAATATGAATATCATATTATTAAGGATTAATTTTGTTCATTTTTGAATTTTAAGTATTTTATCTCTAAAATTCTTAGTCTAATGTTTATAAAAACATTTTACATTCTAGAGGTGGATACGGATTTCTGACTAACTCAATCCGCCTGAAATACTATCAACATATTATGGGCGAATTGTGGATAAAATTCAGATGATCCTGAAATTACGGATGGTCTTCCATATGACATCTCTAATTCCGACGGGTTACAATGTGTCGTTCGTATTTGCAGATAGATTTCAGATGGAAAGAAACATCGTCCCGCAATTATGGACGTCCTATGAAGATCGTATGTAAGAAGTAACCAATTACAGACGACACCTATTAGACATACAAAATCTCGGATGGTATACGAAAGATCATTCGTCATTTCTAACAAATTACGGATGGAATTTAGGTTCCGTAAAAAAATTCTATAAATGTCGATTTATCACAAAATCATATCTATTTCGTCTTCGTCTCATAATCCACGTCCACCATGTCTGTCATCACTGGTATTCCACCAATATCAAGGTATATCGTTAAATCTTTTGTTTTCATTGTTTTCGTAATATTCATCCCCCAACCGCTGATGTCGCACCTGGCCACCATTTGAGCCTCGCCTCACTGTGCATCGTTCAAGTCCTAGGCCACCCCTATTTATCATTAAAATCCTAAAACACCATTGACCTCAGTTGCCAGTGCCTCATCCACCTTTAATCGTGGTTGCCTGCTCTTGAACAGTCCAAGGACACGGATGCCCATGCCTCGGCCACCATTGGTCATGACTGCCCATGCCACGAATGCCCCTAGTCGTGGCTTGGCCACCTCCTCTTGACCGTCTCACTCATCCCTTCCCTATCTCTTGATCGTCCTAGCCCCGTCCCTTGAACATCCCATCCCCACCCCTCGATCGACACACGTTTTTTTTTCAACAGTTTCGTTGACAATCTGAGACATTGTTCAACGATTCTATTGATAACTCGATGTGTTATGACATGTTGCGTTAGTGATAAATAAGTTTGAAAATGTTCAAAATTATGATTAAACTTTTAAATTTAAAATATTACCTCATTTTGGAAGAGGATGTGGTTGAAGATCTCATTTACATTCTGAAGAGAGTGTTGATGCTTCATCCCCTCTGCAATAAGCACAAGCTTCTGAATCACAATTTTCGAAATTCATGAATCCGAATTTGTTTTACACTTTTAGATCGATAGAATATATGTTGTTTCCTTATTATCAACCAATTTATGCTATATCGGTCAATTCGTCAACACATGCATCACGAACCAATGGTAGAGGAATTATTAGCAATGGACAAAAAAACATATAAACTTCTCGCATTTAAATCCAAGTCGTGAAGACGATACGAAATTGCATGTATTAATAAATTAAAATAAAATTATATAATTTATTAATGTAATATGAATCTAATTCAAGTTTCATTAATAAGTTTGTTTATGATCAATTTTTTCATCATAGAATTAAAACGATGAAAGTGAACTTTGATCGGTTGTGTTAAATTTGGATGTGAACCGATCCAGAATTAAAAGAATGTCGGTGGAAGACATTTGTGGTATATTTTTAATAATGATTAATTTTCACACTTATTAATAACATAATTTTTAATAATCCAATTAATTTTGTTTAGCAAAAATTCTTTTAGGATCCCGAGATTATCGGACTAGTAAAGTCTGAATTTGAACGGTTGCAGGACTAAGACTTAAATCTTTCTTCAATGAAATCAAATATGATCGAAGGAAGAAGGAAAAATTCATGTGGATAGCTTCCGACGTGTGGAAAGCAATTTGGGTCCATTGGGATGATCTTGGAACCAAATAAAGAATCGAGAAAGCAAGTCAATATCGTTGCTCTGATAGGAAAGGTTATGGGATGAGTGGTGATATAGTTAGATCTTGTTCGTTCGTGGCGGTGTATGAGCAAATGGTAGGATTTGACAATTTTGAAAAAATTATAAATTTGTTACTTTAATTATATATTTTTAATTTGTTATAGGCGAAAAAAGCCACGGAACCATCATATTTTGAATTACTCAAGCGGACACATAAGAAGTTAGATGGTTTTTGGTTGATGCTAAACCGAAACGATTTTACAACAATATTCAGCGTAAGACATTTGAACGAGTGTCTCAAATTTAGTCGAGAGAGGATGTTCACAACTGTCTCTAAGTAAAGAGGAATTCAACGAGATATATCTAAAGATAAATATGTAACTTTGTAATATAATTTACAACATTACATTATATAATATTGGAATGAAAAATAATTTTATAATATGTTATGTCATACAACGGTCGTATTTTTGGTCTTGGACACAACACTCGATTTTCTCAAAGGGCAAAGAGAACAGAAAAAAACAAGAGTGATGTAATCAAATTGTGAATGGTGATTCAAATCTCAAATTGTATTTCTGAATGAATGAGTTTGAATAGCCCTAAACGGCTATAAGTACAATAGGTTAAGAATTAAACCTAATTACGGAATAAGAAATTACAATAATACCCTTATGTACAATAATGTTCTAATACTCTTTATACGCCCCCGCAAGATGAATCACCCGATGTGATTCCAATCTTGGAACACAAGTCTTGAAAAGGCAACCGCGGAAGTGGCTTGGTGAGGAGATCGGCCAGCTGGTCCTTGGAGTGCACATGAGAAACTCGAAGTGTACCAGCTTCTATTTGACCATGAACGAAGAAGTAGTCAAGTGCGAGATGCTTCATGCGTGAATGAAAGACCGGATTGGCACTTAGGTAGGTAGCTCCAATGTTGTCACAATAAATGGTAGGCGCCAAGGGGAGAGTGACTCCTAGTTCATTGAGAAGATTACCAATCCAACAAAGTTCAGCGGAAGCATTTGCTACGGATCGGTATTCGGCCTCGGTTGATGAGCGAGCGTGGCCATTTTGTTTCTTGGACGACCATGAGATGGGGTGTTTGCCAAGATAAACAATATACGCCCCCGTGGACTTGAAGTCAGATTTGTCTCCAGCCTAATCCGCATCACTAAAGGCATGAAGAGACAAAGTATTGTGAGCTGCAAGAAAGATACCTTGGGCACGAGATCCAGCAAGATAACGAAGCACACGTTTGGCACATTGCCAATGTTCATCAGTCGGTTGGTGCATGAATTGAGACAACTTGTTGACGGCGTAGCTAACATCCGTGCGCGTGAGAGCAAGGTATTGTAGGCTGCCAATGACTTGACGATACTCGGTGGGATCGGACAAAGGTGAGCCCGAGGTGATGGTGAGCCGAGAGGTGGATGGCAAGGGTGTGGAGACAGGCTTCGCGTCATTCATGTTGGTCCGAATGAGGAGATCCGTAATGTACTTCCGCTGTGACAAGTGGAGACCCCTTGATGTCCTCGAAGCTTCAATTCCAAGAAAGAATTGTAGATCACCAAGGTCTTTGATGGAAAACCGAGACGCCAACGACTTGATGAAGTGCTGAATGTGAGAGGAAGATGAGCACGTGATGATCATATCATCCACATAAACGAGGACATAAAGTTTATGTGTTGCCGTGTGGAGCACAAAGAGAGAGGCATCCGCAAGTGAGTTCTTGAAGCCAAGGTGTAGCAAGTACATCTGTAATTCCGAGTACCACGCACGAGGAGCTTGTTTGAGACCATAGATGGCTTTCCGAAGTTTGCACACGTAATGAGGATGATCCTTGTCAACAAACCCGGGTGGTTGTTCCATGTACACATCTTCGGTGAGTGTGCCTTGTAGAAAGGCATTGTTGACATCGAGTTGATTGATGGACCATCTGTTG
>CM071863.1:58891966-58920156 GCA_036759665.1 Gynandropsis gynandra
GGGCTGAAGGCGGGATTTGGTTGCTGGATCCCATCAACTTGGATCATAGCCGGTGGTACAATAGAGTCTTCGGTGATGAAGCACTCAAGATTGTACCCTTCAAGGAGGGAGCGGATTTGAACGCTCCACGTAAGATAGTTCGTCGGGGTGAGCTTCGTGACGCTTGACATGTTGCAAGCGAAGAGAACCTTTTGTGGTTGCTGCGGATCAAACATGTTGACGTTTTCAGTGCGATGCAATTGCTCCGGGAGGTTTTCCATGAGAGGAAGACGCAGTGCACACGATTAGGGAATCGGTTGGGACGCGGCCTAAATTCAAGGAAAGCGGTTGGGACGCGACCTTGAATCAAGGAATTCTGTTTCGTCGATGGTAATGGCAGATCGTGATGAGGAACTGAACTTGGGAGGGTAGATCCGTGGTGGTGAGACAATGGAGGCAAGGGTAGGAGGCCGGAATTGGGTGTAGGCGGCCTAGAATTTAGGAAGGTGGTTGAGACGCGGCCTAGGAACAAGGAATTTTGTTGCTGCCGAAGGGGAGGGCGGTTTGTGGTGGTGATCCAAAGGTAGGAGGGCAGATCCGTGATGAGGAAACAACGGAGGTAAGGGGAGGATGCCGGAAGTAGGTTTAGACGGCCGGCGGTGCAGTTGAGCGGGACGGGGCCTAGGGTTTTCTGAGCGACGGGGCCAGATGGAGTATCTGTGCTAGTGAGGCACCGGAGAGACAGCTAAGCCTGAGGATGAGTCGTCGGAGAGTGGTGGAGGGTGGGCGGTTGCGGCGGCCGGTCCTGTGATGGCGCGGCGGTAGGGTATGGCCGAGAACAAAAAGTTAGACGGCGACGGCTAGGAAGTGTGGTGAGACACAACCAGCTCTGATACCATGTGAATGGTGATTCAAATCTCAAATTGTATTTCTGAATGAAAGAGTTTGAATAGCCCTAAACGGCTATAAGTACAATAGGTTAAGAATTAAACCTAATTACGGAATGAGAAATTACAATAATACCCTTATGTACAATAATGTTCTAATACTCTTTATACAAATGATGCAATACGAACAAGTGTTACAAGCCATTCGATATTAATTGGAGGTTCGGGTGAACGACGAGAATTGAACCCACGCATGGTGGATTCATTACTCGGAACAAATCGAAACGAAACCACCGAGGGTTACTCTGTATGCTCAAGTTAAAAATGCCTTATATTGAATGTAATGAAGATGACGAGGATGATTCACAACCTCCGATTTTTTAAAAACTATTGTATATATAATAATATCTAAAAATCTAACGTGTACTATTATTATTACTAGAAAAAATCCCGCGCCATGCGCGTAAAATGATTTGTATAATTTTCTTTACAAATATGTTGGAATTATGTAAGAATTTTTAATAAAATTCAATGATGCTATAAATTTTTCTTTTGTGGTGGAAGATATGTAGGAATAGGAAAAAACACTCATATCATATGAAAAGAGTGACTAAAGAAGAATTGGAAAAAAAACTAATTAAATATGGTGGATAACAGAGATGTCAATATTGTCTGCGGATTGTAACGAAACAAAAAGCATGTTGATGATCTGTTTTGTGATTAGTGCAATGAAGAGAAGTGAATTGATCCATAAAATGAATGTAGATGTGCAATATCTCCTCAAACATTATAAACAAAGAAAATGTTAGGACAAAAGTAATGGAAAAAATTACAGGTATCGATGCATATAATCTAAAAGGTAATAGAACCAACCATAAGTAATAATTGTAATAAACCAATTAGAATTTTTTATATGATGTCAACCTGCATAGAAACAACCTTGATCAATATGATTTCTGACTAATAACAATGTATGATTGAATTGACTAATAACAATGTATGAATTTAAAGAATTGTATTTTATCTACATACCTTGTGATTTTGGGAGACCGTTTAAAATTTCTCGATAGACAAATTTTGCCTACTCTTGGCATTTATATCTAATATCTTTAGTCCATTCGCCGAAGTTACTCTTGAAAGTGCAACATAAAGCTGGTCGTGGCTGAAATGATTTGATCCATAAAATGAATGTAGATGTGCAATATCTCCTGAAACATTATAAACGAAGAAAATGTTAGGACAAAAGTAATGGAAAAAAAAATTACAGGTATCGATGCATATAATCTAAAAGGTAATAGAACCAACCATAAGTAATAATTGTAATAAACCAATTAGAATTTTTTATATGATGTCAACCTGCATAGAAACAACCTTGATCAATATGATTTCTGACTAATAACAATGTATGATTGAATTGACTAATAACAATGTATGAATTTAAAGAATTGTATTTTATCTACATACCTTGTGATTTTGGGAGACCGTTTAAAATTTCTCGATAGACAAATTTTGCCTACTCTTGGCATTTATATCTAATATCTTTAGTCCATTCGCCGAAGTTACTCTTGAAAGTGCAACATAAAGCTGGTCGTGGCTGAAATGATTTGATCCATAAAATGAATGTAGATGTGCAATATCTCCTGAAACATTATAAACGAAGAAAATGTTAGGACAAAAGTAATGGAAAAAAAAATTACAGGTATCGATGCATATAATTTAAAAGGTATTAGAACTAAGCATAAGTAATAAGTGTAATAAACCAATGAGATTTTTTTTATATGATGTCAACCTGCATAGAAACAACTTTGATCAATATGATTTCTGACGAATAATAATGTATGATTGAAGATGACAACTATGAATTTAAAGAATTATATTTTACCTACATACCTTGTAATTTTGGGAGACCTTTTAAAATTTCTCGATAGACAAATTTTGCCTACTCATGACATTTATATGTAATATATTTAGTCTATTCGCCGAAGTTACTCTTGAAAGTGCAACATAAAGTTGGTCGTGGCTAAAAACTGGTTATGGAAGATAATCTGATTTGCTTAAGACTTTGTCCTTGACTTTTGTTGATTATCATCGTGTAACACAATTTGACTGGTAATTACAATAATACAGAATTAGTAGGTGATAAAATAACCCTCGGTATAAGGACTTTGTTATAAATTTACAATAATACAAAAAATAACAAATTGAAAAATAATAATAATTTAACACGATTCATATTATATTACAAATAATTGTTAATTTTATATGATTTTATTTGTATTTCAAGAGTCATATATATTTTGAAGATTTATTATTGTTATTTAATATCATTAAAAAATATATCAAATAATGTATGGTAGTATATCTCATTATTTTATTTAATAAAATATAATTAAATTTAATTTTATATGTTTAACATCTTTCTTTTTTGGTAAAAAATAGCTGATTTTTAATTCTAATTAAATAAAAATATTGTATTGTATGAAAATATAAGACGTTAAAATCTCACATTTACAGCCAAATGATGTTACAAGAAACTAACAATTAAATTGTAATTTTGTTTGGTAAAAAATATTGAGATATTATATTAATATTATAATTTTCAAATAGAATGATTTTAATATTAGTATATATTAATTTGGTGTAAAATTCACATAATTTGAGTATTTCTTTTAATTTTAAAAAATAGATATTTTTATATTTAAGATATAAATTCCTTGTAAGGATTATTATATATAAATATAATTTATAAAATCATTAACTTTTTTTGTTAAAATTAAATAAAATATAAATAGGTGAGATGAAGAGATTTTTCTGTGAAGAGAATCTAAAAAATCATTAACTTTTGTTGTTAAAATTAAATGAAATATAAATAGGTGAATTGAAGAGATTTTTTTTGTGAAGAGATTTTTTTGTGATATTTAATAATCCTTGCTGAGGTGGCTTCACCAGAAGCAACCTTGCAAGGATTATTATATATATATAATTTTTATTATTGTTTTTATTTTTATTTTTATATGTGTTTGTTATAAGAAAATTTTGGATGAACTACATGTCGATTAGTTTTTTTTTTTTTTTTGCGGACGATTAGTGCCATCCGGAAATTGTTTCCCTAGAAAAAAATTTGACGAATTTTTTGACTGTCTAACATTCAGAAATCGGTCTAGATTTTCGATGTTTTATGGACAAACCAATTTTCGAACATTCTGATTTGCGGACAAACCGGTTTAAGAATGTAACAGTTTGTTCATATTAACAGACGATTTACGAACTATGTTTTCTATTTGTAAATACAGACGGATGGCGGACGTTGACTGTCCAAAATGACTTTTTTCTTGTACTGAACAAACTGAAAAGAAGAATACATATTTCTAGAGTGTTAAATTTTTAGCGAAAGTCAAAGCATAACAAGATAACTCATTGTGACATACTCACCGCAACAATACAATACATTGTAAGTGAATATACAAGATTTGGAAAAAGAAAATTCAATAAATGGTGACTCTTGCTTTTTGTACTTTGAGTTCCATAAAATAATTAGTGGAGTAATCAAGGTTATTCACGACTTTGTTTTTTTATTAAAAATAATTACTAACTATTAAAAATATGATGAGTTGAAATTAATATATTTAAATAAAAAATACATCAATTTTATTTAGATGATTTTATGAGGTAGAATTAAATAAATTTTTTATGTATAAAAATAATTAACGATTATTAATTAAAGATAATATATAAAATTTTAATATAAAAATTAGAGATAATTATGTTACATTGGATTTATTTTAAAATAAAATTTAGAGTAAAAGTTAATTTTTAAAAATAATCCAAAAAATAAATAAATAAATAAAAAATAGAATATATAAACCATTGTAGTAAAATATATTTTATAATATCACACATGTTGGCTCAATTAAAACATAATCTATCCTGTAAAGATCAGACCACATAATAATAAAGGAAGTTTTTCATAAACAAATATTGTGTGATTAAAAAATTATTATAATTGATTTTGTAAAAGTTCGAATTTAGTTTCAAAGATTTTTTCCATTATTTAGAAATTATTATCATATTATTAATGAGAATAAAATTCCAATAATTAATTATAAAATTATTATATAGTATATATATGGAGTCACCTCATCTCTCTATAAATAGAAACATTTATGAATTGCTTCATTTCACTTTCCTCTAAATAAAAAATTAAAATATTTATTTTATAGCTTTTCAGAGTCTTCTTAAAACTCTTTAATTGTAGAAAATTTTGATTTTTGGAAATGATTTTTCTTTTCATTTTCAAAATTTTTCAATACATTTTATTTTTGAAAAAACGTGATGTTTAAGAATATTGCATCAAATGCAGTCTCATTTTTTCTTATGTTTCTATCTATCGCAAATGCTTTCGATCTTCAACAAATGCAATATGAAGTGGTGGAAAAAATGAGGCTTGCGTTTGACGCAATATTCTTACAACTCTATTATTTTTATGTGTTTTTAAAATTTAAAAATTATTGATGTATTGCAGATTTTCAGATTATAGTAATCATATAAAGCTTTTTCGACCATCCAAATTTTCCAAAAATTAAGAGTATTATTCATAACATAGGAATAATAGATTGCTTGGTCAATATAATTAATCCAAATTATCCTAATCCGATGAATTTTCTAAATATCGTTTAAAATACGTATGATAATGAAAATTAAATTATATAAAAAACGTTTTTTTACCACATTACCACACTGAAACATATAACATGTATTAATTTTGATTCAAAATGTATTGAGGTTCATTAGTACAAAATTAGGAAGGTACCGTATTGTGAAAGATACTAGGTAATCATATTTATGAGTTAATACTAGCTAATCATATTTATGAGTATTCAATTTGATTATGATTTATATATATATATATATATAAAATATATATATTAACATAAATTTTTTTATGGATCGGTTTGGTGTATTATGGTATCAGAACAATTTTTGGGAAGACGAAGAAATATAATATGGTTTTTTGTTCTTTAACCGAAACTAAATACAAAAATAGAATATTTTAGTGTGTTCAATATGTTTATATTACGAATTCATCTGATCAAGACATTGTTCAAAGAGTTTAGAGCTTTTCTTACAGTTATTGCGGTTATATTATTATAATAAAACAATTTTATATATTAATTTGGATCTAATTCTTCACAAATAGATCAAACATATAAAACCTGATTATCACTGTATACATGATACCATTTTCGATACCATATTTGGTATTCAACATGTCTCTACTTATTTATTATTCATGTATATCTTCACCAAAATAAATTTTTTACTTTAATTATATTATTTTTAAAATTATGTTTTTAATTTATTTTAGGCAGAAAAAAGCCACGGAACAATCATATTTTCAATTACTCAAGCGGACACATAAGAAATTAGATGGTTTTTGGTTAATGCCAAAGCGAAACAATTTTACAACGATATTCAGCGTATGACATTTGAACGGGTGTCTCAAATTTAGTCTAGAGAGGATGCTTCACAATTGTCTCTAAGTCAAGAGGAATTCAACGAGATATATCTGAAGATAAATATGTAACTCTGTAATATAATTTACAACATTACATTATATAATGCTGGAAATTAAAAATAATTTATAATACGTTATGTCGTACAACGGTCGAATGACTGACCTCACAACACTCGATTTTCTCAAAGGGCAAAGAGAAAAGAACAAAAAAAGAGTGATGTAACCAAATGATGCAATATGAACAAGCGTTACAAGTCATTCGACATTAATTGGAGTCCCGGCGAACGACGGGAATTGAACCCGCGTATGGTGGATTCATAACTCGGAACAAATCGAAATGAAACCACCAAGGGGTACTCTGTATGCTCAAGTTAAAAATGCCTTAAATTGATTGGAATGAAGAATGACGAGGATGATTCACACCTCCGAAATCTTTGTAGAAATTGTTTAAAACTATTGTATATATAATAATATCTAAAAATCTAATGTGTAATATTATTATTATTATTATTTTATTTTTATTTTTAAATGTTTTTTATAGGAAAAAAATATGGACGAACTCCATGTCGATTAGTTTTTGTTGCGGACGATTATTGTCATCCGGAAATTGTTTTCCTAGAAGAAAATTTCGACGAAATTTTCGACCATCTAACATTTAGATATCGGCCGAGATTTTTGATGGTTTATGGACAAACCATTTTTCGAACATTCCGATTTACGGACAAATCGGTTTGCGAACAGAACGGTTTGTTCATATTAACAGACGATTTAAGAACTACGTTTCTATTTGTAAATACAGACGGATTACGGACGTTGACTGTCCAAAATGCGTTTTTTCTTGTACTGAACAAAACGAAGATAATAATACATATTTCTAGATTTTTAAATTTTTTAGTGAAAGTCAAAGCATAACAAGATAAATCATTGTGACATACTCACCGCAATAATACGGTTTAAGTGAATATACAAGATTTGGAAAAAGAAAATTCAATAAATGGTGACTCTTGATGTTTATAATTTGAGTTCCATAAGATAATTAGTGGATTAAACAAGGTTATTCACGAATTTATTTTTTTATTAAAAATAATTGCTAACTATTAAACATATGATGAGTTAAAATTAATATATTTAAATAAAAAGTACATCGATTTTATTTAGATGATTTATTAGGCAGAATTTAATAAAAATTTTATCTATAAAAATAAATAATGATTATTAATAAAGATAAAATATAAAAATTTTAATATAAAAATTAGAGATCATTATGTTGGATTGGATTTATTTTAAAATAATTGTTAGAGTAAAAGTTACTTTTTAAAAATAATCCAATAAATAAATAATAGATATATAAACCATTGTAGTATAATATATTTTATAATATCACACATGTTGGGTCAATTAAAACATAACATATCCTGTAAAAAATCAAACCACATAAGTTTTCCGTAAACAAATCTCGTGTTATTAAAAAATTATTATAATTGATTTTGTAATAGTTCGAATTTAGTTCCAAAGATTTTTCCATTATTTAGAAAATATTATCATTATGTTAATGGGAATAAAATCCCAACAATCAATTCTAAAATTATTGTATAGTTGAAATGTGGAGTCATCTCATCTCCCTATAAATAGAACATCTACGAATGATTTCATTTCACTTTCCTCAAAATAAAAAATTAAAACATTTATTTTATAGTTTTTAAGAGTCATTGTTAAAACTCTTTAACTCTATAAATTTTGATGATAGAAGGAAATGATTTTTCTTTTTATTTTGAAAATTTCAATACATTTTATTTTTGAAAAACGTGATGTTTAGGAATATTGCATCAAATGCAGTCTCATTTTTTCTTATGTTTCTATCTATCACAAGTGCTTTCAATTTTCCAAAAATTAAGAGTATTATTCATAACATAGGAATAATAGATTGCTTGGTCAATATAATTAATCCAAATTATCCTAATCCGATGAATTTTCTAAATATCCTTTAAAATACGTATGATAATGAAAATTAAATTATAAAAAAAAAGTTTTTTTACCACATTATCACACTAAAACAAATAACATGTAGTAATTTTGATTCAAAATGTATTGAGGTTCATTAGTACAAAATTAGGAAGGTACAGTATTGTGAAAGATACTAGCTAATCATATTTATGAGTTAATACTAGCTAAACATATTTATTAGTTAATACTAGCTAAACATATTTATGAGTTTTCAATTTGATTGTAATTTATATATATATATATATATACATATATGATATTAACATAAATTTTTTTATGGATCAGTTAGGTGTATTATGGTATCAGAACAGTTTTTGGGAAGACGAAGAAATATAATATGGTTTTTTGTTCCTTAACCGAAACTAAATACAAAAATAGAATATATTTTGTGTGTTCAATATGTTTATATTACGAATTCATCTGATTAAGACACTATTCAAAGAGTTCAGAGATTTTCTTACAGTTATTGCGGTTATATTGTTATAATAAAAAAATGTATATATTAATTTGGATCTAATTCTTCACAAATAGATCAAACATATAAAACCTGATTATCACTCTATACATGATACCATTTTCGATACCATATTTGGTATTCAACATGTCTCTACTTATTTATTATTCATGGATATCTTCACCAAAATAAATTTGTTACTTTAATTATATATTTTTAAAATTATGTTTTTAATTTATTTTAGGCGGAAAAAAGCCACGGAACAATCATATTTTTAATTACTCAAGCGGACACATAAGAAATTAGATGGTTTTTGGTTGATGCCAAAGCCAACAATTTTACAACGATATTCAACGTATGACATTTGAACGGGTGTCTCAAATTTAGTCTAGAGAGGATGGTTCACAATTGTCTCTAAGTCAAGAGGAATTCAACGAGATATATCTGAAGATAAATATATAACTCTGTAATATAATTTACAACATTACATTATATAATAATGGAATTAAAAATAATTTTATAATACGTTATGTCATACAATGGTCGTATTGTTTGTCTTGGATGACTGACCTCACAACACTCGATTTTCTCAAAAGGCAAAGAGAAAAGAATAAAAGAAGAGTGATGTAACCAAATGATGCAATATGAAAAAGCGTTACAAATCATTCGACATTAGTTGTAGTCCCGGCGAAACGACGGGAATTGAACTCGCGCATGGTGGATTCATAACTCGGAACAAATCGTAATGAAACCACTAAGGGGTACTCTGTATTCAAGTTAAAAATGCCTTAAATTGATTGGAATGAAGATGACGAGGATGATTCATACCTCCGACATCTTTGTAGAAATTGTTTAAAACTATTGTATATATAATAATATCTAAAAATCTAATGTTTAATATTATTATTTTTATTTTTAAATTTTTTTGTTATAGGAAAAAATTTGGACGAACTACATGTCGATTAGTTTTTGTAGCGGACGATTAGTGCCATCCGAAAATTTCTTTCCTAGAAAAAAATTTCGACGAATTATTCACCGTCTGACATTCAGATATCGGTCGAGATTTTCGGTGGTTTATGGACAAACCAGTTTTCAAACATTCTGATTTACGGACAAATCAGTTTGCGAACAGAACGGTTTGTTCATATTAACAGACGATTTACGAACTATGTTTTCTATTTGTAAATACAGACGGATTACGGACGTTGACTGTCCAAAATGCATTTTTTCTTGTACTGAACAAACCGAAGAGAATAATACATATTTCTAGATTTTTAAATTTTTTAGTGAAAGTCAAAGCATAACAAGATAAATCATTGTGACATACTCACCGCAATAATACGGTTTAAGTGAATATACAAGATTTGGAAAAAGAAAATTCAATAAATGGTGACTCTTGATGTTTATAATTTGAGTTCCATAAGATAATTAGTGGATTAATCAAGGTTATTCACGAATTTGTTTTTTATTAAAAAAATTGCTAACTGTTAAAAATATGATGAGTTAAAATTAATATATTTCAATAAAAAGTACATCGATTTTATTTAGATGATTTTATTAGGCAGAATTTAATAAAAATTTTATGTATAAAAATAAATAATGATTATTAATTAAAGATAAGATATAAAATTTTTAATATAAAAATTAGAGATAATTATGTTGGATTGGATTTATTTTAAAATAATTGTTAGAGTAAAAGTTACTTTTTAAAAATAATCCAATAAATAAATAAATAAATAATAGATATATAAACCATTGTAGTATAATATATTTTATAATAGCACACATGTTGGGTCAATTAAAACATAACATATCCTGTAAAAAATCAAACCACATAAGTTTTCCGTAAACAAATCTCGTGTTATTAAAAAATTATTATAATTGATTTTGTAATAATTCGAATTTAATTCCAAAGATTTTTCCATTATTTAGAAAATATTATCATATTATTAATGGGAATAAAATCCCAACAATTAATTCTAAAATTATTGTATAGTTTAAATGTGGAGTCATCTCATCTCCCTATAAATAGAAACATCTATGAATTATTTCATTTCACTTTCCTCAAAATGAAAAATTAAAATATTTATTTTATAGTTTTTCAGAGTCATTGTTAAAACTCTTTAATTCTATAAATTTTGATGATTCAAGGAAATGATTTTTCTTTTCATTTTGAAAATTTTCAATACATTTTACTTTTGAAAAACATGATGTTTAAGAATATTGCATCAAATGCAGTCTCATTTTTTTTCTTATATTTCTATCTATTGCAAGTGCTTTCGATCTTCAACAAATGCAATTTGAAGTGGTGGAGAAAATGAGGCTTGCGTTTGACGCAATATTCTTACAACTCTATTATTTTTCATATTTTTAAAATTTAAAAATTATTAATGTATTGCAAATTTTCATATTGCAATAATCATATAAAGCTTTATCGACCATCTATCTACCGAATTTTCCATAAGTTAAGAGTATTATTCATAACATAGGAATAATAGATTGTTTGGTCAATATAATTAATCCAAATTATCCTACTCGGATGAATTTTCTACATATTCTTTAAAATATGTATGATAGTGAAAATTAAATTATAAAAAGTTTGTTTTACCACATTATCACACTAAAACATATAATATGTAGTAATTTTCTTCAAATGTATTGAGATTGATTAATACAAAATTAGAAAGGCATTGTATTGTGAAAGATACTAGCTAATCATATTTATGAGTTGATACTAGCTAATCGTATTTATGAATTTTCAATTGATTGTGATATATATATATATATAATATTAAAATAATCTTTTTTATTGATTGGTTTGGTGTATTATGGTATCAGAACAATTTTTGGGATGACGAAGAAATATAATATGTTTTTTTTGTTCCTTAACCGAAACTAAATACAAAAATAGAATATTTTTTGTGTTCAATATGTTTATATTACGAATTCATCTGATTATTAAGACATTATTCAAGAGTTTAGAGTTTTTTACAGTTATTGTGGTTATATTGTTATAATAAAACAATTTTGTACATTAATTTGGATCTAATTCTTCAAAAATACATCAAACATATAAAACCTGATTATCACCCTATACATGATACCATTTTCGATACCATATTCGGTATTCAACATGTCTCTACTTATTTATTATTCATGGATATTTCACCAAAATAAATTTGTTACTTTAATTATATATTTTTAAAATTATGTTTTTAATTTATTTTAGGCGGAAAAAAAAGCCATGGAACCATCATATTTTGAATTACTTAAGCGGACACATAAGAAATTATAGGGTTTTTGGTTAATGCCAAAGCGAAACAAGATCACAACCATATTCAGTGTATGAAATTTGAACGAGTGTCTTAAATTTAGTCTTTAGAGGATGGTTCACAATTGTCTCTAAGTCAAGAGGAATTCAACAAGATATATCTGAAGATAAATATGTAACTCTGTAATATAATTTACAACATTACATTATATAATATTGGAATGAAAAAATAATTTTATAATACGTTATGTTGTACAACGGTCGTATTTTTTGTCTTGGATGAATGACCTCACAACACTCGATTTTCTCAAAGGGCAAAGAGAAAAGAACACAAGAAGAGTGATGTAATCAAATGATGCAATACGAACAAGCGTTACAAGTCATTCAATATTAATTGGAGGCCTGGGCGAACGACGGGAATTGAACCCGCGCATGGTGGATTCATAACTCGGAACAAATCGAAGCGAAACCACCAAGGGGTACTCTGTATGCTCAAATTAAAAATGCCTTAAATTGATTGGAATGAAGATGACGAGGATGATTCACACCTCCGACGTCTTTGTATAATTTTTTTAAAACTTTTGTATATATAATAATATCTAAAAATCTAATGTGTAATATTATTATTTTTATTTTTAATTTTATTTTTAAATCTTTTTTGTTATAGGAAAAATTTTGGACGAACTACATGTCGATTAGTTTTTGTTGCGAACGATTAGTGCCATCCGAAAATTGTTTTCCAAGAAAAAAAATTTCGATGAATTTTTCGACCATCTAACATTCAGAAATCGGTCGAGATTTTCGATGGTTTATGGACAAACCAGTTTGCGAACAGTCTGATTTTCGGACAAACCGGTTTTCGAACGGAATGGTTTGTTCATATTAACAGACGATTTACGAACTACGTTTGCTGTTTGTAAATACAGACGGATTACTGATGTTGACTGTCCAAAATGTTTTTTTCTTGTACTGAACAAACCGAATAGAAGAATACATATTTCTAGAGTTTTAAATTTTTAGTGAAAATCAAAGCATAACAAGATAATGCATTGTAACATATTCACCGCAATAATACGGTGTAAGTAAATATACAAGATTTGGAAAAAGAAAATTCAATAAATGGTGACTCTTGCTCTTTGTAGTTTGAGTTCCATAAGATAATTAGTGAATTAATCAAGGTTATTCACGACTTTGTTTTTTTTTATTAAAAAGAATTACTAAGTATTAGAAATATGATGAGTTGAAATTAATATATTTAAATAAAAAGTACATCGAATTTATTTAAATGATTTTATGAGGTAGAATTTAATAAAATTTTTATATATAAAAAAATTAATGATTATTAATTAAAGATAATATATAAAATTTTTAATATAAAAATTAGAGATAATTATGTTGGATTGGATTTATTTTAAAATAAATTTTAGAGTAAAGTTACTTTTTAAAAATAATTCAAAAAATAAATAAATAAATAATAAATAGAATATATAAACCATTGTAGTATAATATATTTTATAATATCACACATGTTGGGTCAATTAAAACATAATCTATCTTGTAAAAAATCAGACCACATAATAATAGAGGAAGTTTTTCATAAACAAATATCGTGTGATTAAAAAATTATTATAATTGATTTTTTAAAAGTTCAAATTTAATTCCAAAGATTTTTTCCATTATTTAGAAAATACTATCATATTATTAATGGGAATAAAATCCCAACAATTAATTCTAAAATTATTGTATAGTTTAAATGTGGAGCCATCTCATCTCCCTATAAATAGAAACATCTATGAATTGTTTCGTTTCACTTTCCTCTAAATAAAATATTAAAATATTTATTTTATAGTTTTTTAGAGTCTTGTTAAAACTATTTAACTCTATAAAGTTTTGATTATTCAAGGAAATGATTTTTCTTTTTATTTTGAAAATTTTCAATACATTTTATTTTTGAAAAAACGTGATGTTTAAGAATATTGCATCAAATGCAGTCTCATTTTTTTTTTATGTTTCTATCTATCACAAGTTCTTTCAATCTTCAACAAATGCAATTTGAAGTGATGGAAAAAATGAGGCTTGCGTTTGACGCAATATTCTTAAAACTCTATTACTTTTACATGTTTTTAAAATTTAAAAATTATTGTTGTATTGCAGATTTTCATATTGCAGTAATCATATAAAGCTTTATCGACAATTGTCTATTGAATTTTCCGAAAATGAAGAGTATTATTCATAACATAGGTATAATAGATTTTTGGTCAATATAATTAATCCAAATTATCCTAATCGGATGAACTTTCTAAATATCCTTTAAAATATGTATGATAGTGAAAATTAAATTATAAAAAGGTTGTTTTACCACATTATCACACTAAAACATTTAACATGTAGTAATTTTGATTCAAAATGTATTGAGGTGGATTAGTACAAATTTAGGAAGGCACTATATTGTGAAAGATACTAGCTAATCATATTTATGAGTTGATACTAGCAATCATATTTATGAGTTTTCAATTTGATTTTGATTTATATATATATATATATATAATATTAAAATAAATTTTTTATTGATCGGTTTGGAGTATTATGGTATCAGAAAAGTTTTTGGGAAGACGAAGAAATATAATATGGTTTTCTGTTCCTTAACCGAAACTAAATACAAAAAAATAATTTTTTTTGTATGTTCAATATGTTTATATTACGAATTCATCTCATTAAGACACTATTAAAAGAGTTCAGAGTTTTTCTTGCTGTTATTGTGGTTATATTGTTATAATAAAACAATTTTATATATTAATTTGGATCTAATTCTTCACAAATACATCAAACACATAAAACTTGATTATCACTCTATACATGATACCATTTTCGATACCATATTCGATATTCAACATGTCCCTACTTATTTATTATTCATGGATATCTTCACCAAAATAATTTAACATTATTAGTAAAATAATAATAAGTTTTAAATCATTACTAAACAATATTTATAAAAAATAATTATAAAATAAAATAATCAAGAAATATTTTGATAATTTAAAAAATATTTTATCTAATCATTTAGAAATTGAAAGTGATAAATATGTTGTATATACTTGACTACTATTAATAAAAAAACTTATAAATAAAATTTTAAATATAGATTGTTATAAACGTTCTAATTTGTTTATATAATTGTATTTAAAGTAAGTTTATTATCTATATAACTAGGTTGAGTTGGTTATGTAATTATCACCATTTCGTTTTATATTGAAGAAATATATAAATGGTTATATAATTCCCAAAATTTATTTAGAAACTTTTTAAAGTGAAATTACATGATTTTAATATTATATTCTTAAATATTTAATAATAATTATAAAGAATATAAATTATTTTTAAACAAAATTTTAATTAAAAATCAATTTTAAATTACTTATTATTTTTGGATACATCAAATGTCATATTAAATTTTAGAAATGATATATTTTATTTGAAAATGAAATAAATAATTACTTACTTTATATTTGGATATAACAAATATCATATTAAATGTTAGAAATTATTTATTTTTTTATATAAAATAAATAATTATTTAGTTTAAATTTTTTTTAAAGTTATTTCTATTTTTATAAATAAATTAAATAATTTTGAATTTAAAATTTTTTTTGAAATTAAATTTGAATGAAATTCTATATAAAATATTAAAACCAAAAATTATAAATATTGTTTTTAAATTTTCTTTTTCTAATTTTTATTTTAGTAATATTAAAATAATGATCTGTAAAAGTCTCTTGAATATATTATAGAAATTCGTTCATTGATCGCCTTCACACCTGTCAAAATGATTTCGTTGTAAAACATTAAAAAAACATTATTGTAAAATCGGTTATCAACATGAGTAATTTTTTCTTTGGAATCCATAAAATAATAGAAATGGTTAGTTCACAGATTTATTTGATGATTCTTATTGCAATAATACATTTATGTCACTCTTTTGTGGTTATTAAACTAACAGTGGTTTCAATGCTTTTAATTTTTCTCTGGTCGTGGATAAACAATTGTCGGTGAAATGTTTATTTCCATAAAAAGCATGAATTCCTCTTCCCGCCGATTCACCACATTGAGGACGAACCCTACTCCGGATCGAAAATCATCTTCCATTGATGCTGCCAAGGAGCTCCATGCCACCTCATTAGAACCCAGCTCCACACAAACCCATCTCCATTGTCCCCATTTTTTGTGAAAAGTGTGTCTTCACGAGGACATTTCTGAAATCTTTTTTTCAAGAAGCATGGATTTATACGACCATACCAAGATCTTGGAATTTGTTTAAGATCATACAAAGTCTTATTCAATTTATAAACCTTATCTTCATTTCTTGGTATGATGTAGCTGAGAGGTTGCTCGACATATACTTCCTCAAGTAATTCTCCATTCAAAAAAGCAGATTTGACATCAAGTTGATATATATACCACGAATTCTGAGTAGCCTTTGAGATGACCAAATGAATTGCATCAAGTCGTGCAACCGGAGCAAACACCTCCTTGTAGTCAATCCCAAACTCTTGGTTGTATCCTTTGACCACAAGAAACGCTTTGTATTTATCAACATCACCTTCTTTATTGAATTTTTTTTGTAGACCCATTTTACTTCAATGCACTTTTGTCCATGTGGAAGATTGGATAGTTCCCATGTTTTGTTCTTCTCTATAAATCGGATCTCCTCATTCATAGCATCTTGCCACTTCATATCTTTCACAGCCTCTTAATAAGTAAGTGGATCACAATCTCCAAATAATGCAAAATGAGCAATAGGATCGTCATCAGAAAATTTATTTTTACTCACGTAATCTATCATCCAAGTTGGTCTCTTTCTAGAACGTTGTTATTCCTCTGGAATTTATCCATCTTCTTCTTCATTTACTCCTGAAGTCTGTCCAGCATTATCAAGCTACACATTTGCAATTTTCTGGTCAATTTCGTCATCAGAATCGTCAACATTCATTTTAAGATGATGTTGTCCTCGAATCACGAGGTTCGTTTTATCACTTTCATTCCAGTTCCATGTTTTTTCTTCATAAAAAAATAACATCCCTACTGGTCACAACTGTTTTTGTTAAAGGATTAAATAACTTGTAAGCCTTGGAGGATTCACTTACATCTAGAAAAATGCACATTTTATCTTTATCATCTAATTTTTTCCTTTTCTCATCGGGGACATAAGCATCAGCTATGCAGCCAAAGACTTTGAAGTGATCAACAGTTGGTCTATGTTCACTCCAAGCTTCCTCGGGTGTGATATTCTTGACAGCAAAGGTTGGGCTTCGATTCAACACGTAAACACTCCAATTTACAGCTTCAGAGCAAAAACTTTTTGGAACTTTCCCATCATTTTGTTGCGGCGGATATGTAGCTGTGAGTTGCCTCCAAATGTCATGCATGTCACATAAATTCTTAAAATCCTTTGAACAAAACTCTCCACCACGATTAGTACGTAAAGCCTTAATTCTCTTTTATGTTGTATTCTCTACTAAAGCTTTGAACCTTTGAAATGAACTTAAAGCTTCTGATTTTATTTGCAAGAAATATACCCAAGTCTTATGGCTAAAATCATCGATGAATGTAATTAGGTACCTTTTTCCTCCATTAGAGCTTGGGTTTATCAGACCGCAAATATCTGAATGTACCAACTCCAGTATCATTTTTGCTTTCCAAGAACTTCCTTGTGAAAATTGATTCCTCTGTTGTTTGCTAGCAACACAAGTTTAACATTAGAAACAATTTCAAGAGAGCCATTTTTTGTTCTTGGACATCTCCTTTTCACGTAACATTAACTGTTAGCTATCACTAAAACTAACAGCTGTCCAAATCTTCATTCAAAATATGGAAAAAGAATTACTTCCACACATGCGGTTGCTGCAACATGTGTCCAGATACCAAACATTTAAGTTATGGTCTCTCTCGGGTAAGTTAGTCATCAACAAAGTCTCTTCTTCCATTATTTCTACAAAATTTGATTTCTCATTTGTTTCCTTCAGCTTCTGGCAGCTTTGCATAGCATTCAGAATGGTAGTGTCCATATTTATGACAGCGATAGCACTCAATATGAGATTTATCATATTGTTGTCTGTTACTATCTTGGTTACCTTGACCCACTCTTCCTCTTTATCTACCGCTATCTACAGATCGATATGATACCCAAGTGTTTCCAACGGATGTCTTTAGAGCCAACTCCTTCTTTTGTTGCTCGTGAGTTTCCTTTCATGAACTAGTAGAGATCCCTATAGCTCATCAATGGAGAGGTTATCAATATCGTTCGGTTCTTTAATAACACAAACAATATAATTCAATTTCGGGGCCATTGAGCGAAGAATCTTCTCTACAATCAGAAGGTCTTCTATCTTATGTCCAAGCTTTCGTATCTTATTGATGATTTCCATCGTCTTTGAGAAGTATTATGAAACAGATTCTTTAGTTTCCATCCGATGCTGCTCAAACTCAGCATGAAATGCTTGCAATTGTTGTCTTTCTATCTTGCAGATCCTTGAAACTTCTGTTTCATGGAATCCCAGACTTCCTTTGATGAATCTTTGATGAGGATGGTACATCTATTGATTGAAACAAATAGTTCTTCGCCTTCAGATCTTCCAGCTGTTGTGCTTCAATTTCTTCTTTACGGGCTTCATTCAAAATCACACTTGGTGCAAGCATAGTTATTCCTTCAGAAACAACCTGCCAGTATTCCTTGGATCTCAGAACATTTTCCATCAACATACTCCAATGACTGTAGTGACCATCAAATGGGGAATTGCTGGCTGCACAAAACCTTCAGAAGTTATGATTGTTCTTGCTACTAAACAGAACAGAAAAAAGAAAAAATTGTGAGGCTCTGATACCACTGATAACAATGGAATTCGAAGAAAACCCTGATTATCTTTATTGGTACTCATAATGGTCTTTATATAGACAACAACACAATAGAAGCAAATACTAAAAAAAGCCATAAAATTAGGAAATCAGGAACAAACTCCTGAAGACTAGAACATGAAAGACTTATTCAAATAGACCTAGTCAAAACACATTATATTCAATAGATCCATGGGTTATCAGTCGAAGATCGACCAGAGGAAGCAATCCGAATGTACCAGCTGTTATGTCGTTGGTGACTTGTAGGAGACAATTTGACGTTCATATTCATTTTGAAGGTGTGTTCTTGAGTTTCGGGTACCGTCCAGGGGAGGAGATTCATGGTCGAGCAGTTAAACTTGGATTTGACTCGTATCTCTTTGTGTCTAACACTTTGATTAATATGTATGGCTAGTGCCGTTGGGAAAATGTTGCACATAAGGTGTTCGATGGAATGTTGGAAAGGGATTTGGTGTCGTAATATCACAATATCTCTCACCCTCCGAAATGTCAAATTATATCATTTGTTGTTTCTCAACATGTATTTATCAATTTATTTTAGATTATAACATCATTTAATATGTGTTTGTGTTTATTTTATTTTGAAATATCATTGTGTTGGCAAAATCATTTTGAAGATCATTTGTGCTGCGTTATATACCCATCACCAATACATCGCAGGATTCATCATGGATATCATTTCATATTTTTTATCGTTTTGTAATCGTGAACCTATCGTGTAATTGAACATCATGTCATATTTTTATCCTTTTGTAATCGTTAGAATTTTATGTTTTCATTCATGTTGAATATATTTTAGTATCTTTTATATTTTAAAGTTTTATTATTTTAATTTTTTATCAATTATCAAAATGTAGATATAATAACAAAATTTTAGAAATACGTTACTATTAAAGATTGTTATTTTTATAAATTTTTAAACGTAATATGTTGTGTTTATAAGTTTTAAATGTAATAAGTTGTATTTATAAATTTTATAAACTTTAGAGAAAAATAATCAAGAATTTTAAATGTAACATGTTGCTTTTATATTGTATTTATAAATTTTAGGGAAATATAAGATTAGTTTCTAAACTTTAGGGGATATAAGATAACTTAATAAACTTGAGAGAGTTATATAATAAATTTTCAATCTTTATGAGATATAAGATGACTTAATAAATTTAGGGGAAAATAGTCTGAATATACAATCTTTGAGAAGACTAGACTGAAAGTAGGGCTGGACAAATAATTGATATTCGCGAATATCTGACTATTTGTATGGTGTATTGTATTCCGCGAATATCCAAATTTAGTATTTGTATTTGTATTTATAAATTCGGATATTTGTCGGATATAAGGATCTTCGTATACGAACCTAATTTTTTTTACGTAAAATATATATATATATATATATATATAAGAATATTGATAAAAAACCAATAATCATCAACTATAATCTAAAACTAAAATTCAAATCGCACAAAGATGCAAAGATACATAATATAAATAAAACAAAGTACCAAATCTTCACAATTACCTCCACATCAGTCATTTAAATTTAGTTTTGTCGATGATTCTACGAATATCGTCAATTAACCCAAAACAATGTAACAATTTGTTAGATTATACACTAAAATAAAACTTGCAAAAAAGTTATATATTTAGTGAGTTTTGTTTTTTCATATATTAACATTATCCAACTCATTTGGATTAGAACCATTCTTGAGTGTAAATTAAATCTTCAACAATATTAGTTATTTTAAAATATTTGATATTATAGTACTCCAATCATAAATATATTACATATTTATCTATATATTTATGCAATAAGTGTTTAAATAAGATTAGTAGTGTTTTTTATTTTCCAATTTGATTATTAAAATCAATTTTTTTATATATGTATCTATATATTAACTACATTTTTTATTTAATATTTACGGATACGAATAGTTCGGATAATTGAGTCTACCATTTGTATTTGTATTTGTAATTTGTCGAATATCTGATTCTAATATTTGTATTTGTGTCAACGAATATTCGAATTTTCGGTTCGAATACGAATCGGATATGAATACTTCGAATATTTTGCCTAGCCCTAACTGAAAGTCATATAGTTCGGAGGAGGAGGATGATATGTTGTTTTAAAAAGATTTAATAGAAAAGTTAACAGATTTTTAACTAAATGAGAAATATAATAAGTATTAATAGTTTAGGGGAATAAGATTATTAGCGATAGTCTAGAGAGAAATACGATGAATTGAAAAGTTGAGGGACAATTAAAGTGCAATAATTAAAGGTTAATATGTTTTTACGCTCACGACTTTTTAATTAAAAAATTAATAATTATTAAAAATATAATGAGTTGAAATTAATATATTTAAATAAAAAGTACATCAATTTATATAGATTATTTTATGAGGTAGAATTTAATAAATTTTTCATCTTATAAAAATAATTAATGATTATTAATTAAAGATCATATATAAATTCTTTTTATATAAAAATTAGAGATACTTATGTTGGACTGGATTTCTTTTAAAATAAATTTTAGAATAAAAGTTAGTTTTTAAAAAATAATCCAAAGAAAATAAATAATAACAAATAAATATGAACCAATGTAATATACTATATTTTTATAATATCACACGTATTGGTAAATTAAAACAAACCTATTCTGTTGAAAATCTGACCACGTAATAGAAGGAAGTATTTCATTAACAAATCTTGTGTGATCCAAAAAATTATTATAATTGATTTTTTACAAGTTTCGAATTTAGTTCTAAATATTTTCTATTAATTAGAAAATATTATCATATTATTATTAATGGGGATAAATTCCCAACAATTAATTATAAAATTATTGTATAGTTTAAATATGGATTGACCTCACGGCCCTATAAATAGATGCATTTATAAATTGTTTCATTTCATTTTCCTCTAAGCAAAAAATTAAAATATTTTATTTTATAGTTTTTAGAGTCTCGTTGAGACTTTTTAACTCTAGAAAATGTTGATTATTGAACAAAATAATTTTTCATTTTATTTTGAAAATTTTCAATCCATTTTATATTTGAAAAACACGATATGTTTAAGAATATTAAATCAAATACAATCTCACTTCTTCTTATGTTTATAATTCTATTATTTTTACGTGTTTTTAAAATTTTAAAATTATTGATACATTAAAAAATTTTAAATTACGATAATCATATAAAACTCTATCGATCATCTATCTATCAAAATTTCCAAATATTAAAAGTATTATTCATAACATAGTAATGATAGATTGCTTGGTCAATATAGTTAATCCAAATTATCTAGTTGTATGAATTTTCTGAATATGCTTTAAAAGATGCAATAGTGAAAATTAAATTATAAAAAGTATTTTTTACCACATGATCACATGATTCAAAAAGTATGGAGATTGATTCCTACAAATTAGGAAGGCACTGCATATTTATTAATTTTTTATTTTAGTTGATTTGATTATGGTTTATTTATATATATAATAATAAATTATATTTTTTATTGATCTGTTTAATGTTTTATGATATTAAAAAACTTTGAAAAAACTTTGAAAGACGAAGAAATATAATATGATCTTTTGTTCTTTAATCAAAACTAAATACAAAAATATGATATTTCTTTTTTACGGTCGATATGTTTATATTACAAATTTATCTGATTTAAGCTATTATTTAAAGAGTTTAGAATTTCTTATTAAATTTATTATAGTTATATTGCAATAGTTAAACAATTTTATATATTAATTTGAATCAATATTTTACGAATACATCCAAAATCGATTGTCATCCTATACATAATATTATTTTCGCTACCATAATCGTTATTCAACATGTTTCTACTTATTTATAATTCATGGATATCTTCATCAAATTATTAGTCGCAAATAATTTAACATTTTTATGAACAATTTGGCGTTCGAGATTATATACATAAATTTGAAACGTTTAACGTTACATGCACCAATTGCAGAGAGTGTTGATGAAAATGGAAGTTGACTATGTCAATTTCAAACGTAAAAAGAGTAATAGAATGAAGAAGAAAGATAGAAGAAGGATTTCTGTAAAATATTCATTATGAATTCATCATACTCGAATTAAGTATAACTGAAAATGAGCTAGAGTATTTATACTATGTATGACATATACACACACCTATACATCAATACACTCACTTCCTAACAAACTCGGAATGGAAAATTTGTTATAGAGAGAGGAGAGAGAAGGTTTGTTTTGACAGAGCAGTGATTGAGCACCTGCAACTCCATTAACGGACTTGAAACCTTCTTTTCCATTTACAGTGTTTGAGCTCCTGAAACCTTCCACTCGAGAGTGTATATTTGCTCTTCTGAAACCTTCTTCTTGAGAACATATGTTTGCTCTCTTAATCCCTTCTTCCTGAAAGTGAGGGTTTACCTATCGATACCCTATTTCATGCTCTGTCTCAGCTTGATGTTTAAGTGTTTTCTCCTTTACCTCTTCTGATTCTTTAACATTCCCCTTCACACTGATGTTGGGAGGAAGATCAACACCCAGTTTGCGCCTGAGATGAATGAACTGTCCACATGGTAAAGACTTGGTGAATATATCAGCAATTTGCAAAGTATTGGGAATGTGTTTAACAACTACCATACCCAATGCAACCTTCTCTCGCACAAAGTGATAGTCCAGCTCAATATGTTTAGAACGTCCATGAAATTTACGATTGGCAGTAAGATACGTTGCTGAGAGATTGTCACAATGCAAGACAATAGTTGAATGTTGTTGGATGCCAAGATCACGTAAGACAAAGTTAAGCCAAGTAATTTCAGCAGTGGCAGATGCTAAGGCTCTGTATTCAGCCTCTGTTGACGACCGTGAAACCATAGGCTGCCATTTGGCAGACTAAGAAAGTAGATTTGATCCAAGAAAAATGCAGAAACCTATTGTTGATCGTCGAGTAGAAACATAGCCAGCCCAATCACTATCGCTGAATCCAACCAAATCAAGATTGCTGTTAGAATGAATATGAATACCAAGAGAAATGGTTCCTTTAATGTATCTTAAGATTCTCTTCAGGAACACAAAATCTGAGACAGTTGGATCATGCATCCTTTGGCAAACTAAATTAACGGCAAA
This sequence comes from Gynandropsis gynandra, assembly GCA_036759665.1. Taxonomy (NCBI): domain Eukaryota; kingdom Viridiplantae; phylum Streptophyta; class Magnoliopsida; order Brassicales; family Cleomaceae; genus Gynandropsis; species Gynandropsis gynandra. The sequence continues at coordinate 58,916,112 of CM071863.1, forward strand.
ATTGATATCTGGTCTTGTGATTGTAAGATATTGCAACCCGCCAGCCAGACTTCGAAAATATGTAGCATCAGAAAATTTTTCTGAGTTATGATCATTTCGTTCAGTTTCAGAGGGAGAGGAGTAATTGATGGTTTACAGTCCAGCAGTCCAGCTCGAACAAGAAGATCAACGACATATTTTTGTTGATGTAGAAAGAATCCATCCTTGTGAAAAATACATTGTACTCCGAGAAAATAATGGAGACTGCCAAGGTCCTTCATAGCAAACTGATCTTGTAGAGCTGTAACAAGTTGTTGTAATAAAGCAGATGAGTTTGCAGTTAAAATCATATCATCCACATACAAAAGAAGATACAAAACCTCTAAACATTGATGATAAACAAACAAGGACGGATCAGCCATACTGCAGCTAAAACCAAAATCTAGTAAGAATATGCTGAATTTATCAAACCAAGCCCTCGGAGCTTGCTTTAAACCATAGAGTGACTTGTTCAATCTGCACACATAATCAGGATGTTCAACATCTTCAAACCCAGGTGGTTGCTACATATACACAACTTCAGATAAATCTCCATGAAGAAAGGCATTCTTCACATCAAGCTGAGTAATTTTCCACTGATTTACAGTGGTAATTGATAAAACAGTCTTAATGGTAGTTGTTTTTATAACTGGACTAAATGTCTCTACATAGTCTATGCCTTCTTCTTGATCAAACCCCTTTGCCACAAGTCTTGCTTTCAATGTATTTAAAGTTCCATCAGAGTTAAACTTGGTTTTGAACACCCATTTACAGCCCAAAATATTCATCTTTGTTTCTGCAGGTACTAATGACCAAGTATCATTAACTTTGAGTGCTTCAATCTCAGATACCATAGCCTGGTACCATCCTTTATGTTTCAAGGCTGATTTCACGGTTTTTGGTTCTTGAGGTATATCAGTAGTGGTAAATAAAATATATTTAGGATTGGGTTTAATAATACCTGACTTTAGTCTAGTAACCATAGGATGGTTGTTTACAGGTTCTGTATATTCAGTGGTGACAGGTTCTGTATTATCAGGGATGGTATTTTCAGTGGTGACAGGTTCTATATATGGTAATGGTGGTTCTATATGTGGTAATGGTGGTTGTGAAGAGATGTTGGGTGATGTATTTGATAATATATATGAAGATAATATTGTAGGTGAGACCTCTAAAGTTTGAAAAAAAGAGGGTATTTCTAATTCTGTTGCATCAGATGATAGATTATCCAGCATAAAAGAAGGGTTTTCATACCTTGAAACATGAGGAATGGTAGCAGTGTGATCTGTTTTATGACTTGATCTCCATGCTCTTGATAGTGAAGTTTGAGCTTCTGGAACCAAATGACTATAGCATTGCTGAAAAGGAAACAACATTTCATCAAAAACAGCATGTCTTGTTATATATACTCTGCCTGTAGGAGGATAAAGACATCTATATCCCCTGTGTTTCTCACTGTATCCAAAAAAATACACATTTCAGTGATTTTGGATCAAATTTATGTTTAGCAAAAGGTTTCAGCCAGGGGTAACAACAATATCTAAACACTCTAAGAGCAGAATAATCAATAGCTTTCTTGAATAAGATGAAATAAGGACTGTCTCTGTTTAGGGAAGCAGAAGGTAACAGATTGATGATATAATTTGCCGTAAAAAATGCTTCTACCCAATATTTCAGAGGTGTTTTTGCCTGAAACATCATAGATAATCCCAATTCAGTAAGGTGTCTATGTTTCCTCTCCGCTAAGCCATTTTGCTCAGGATATTTGGACAAGAAATAAGATGCTTAATACCACCTTTCTCCAGATGATTCTGAAAAATATTATTACAGAACTCTCCACCTTCATCACTCTGAAACATTTTAATTCTAGCTGAAAACTGATTTTCTACCATTGTTTGAAAAGAAACAAACACTTGATAGAAATCTGATTTACGATATAATGGATAGAACCAATTGAATCGAGAATAATTGTCAATTAGAATGAAATAATATTTGAATCCTTGTACAGAACAAACAGGAGTAGGTCCTCATAAATCACAATGGATTCTCTCTAAAGGTTCAGAAGCATGATATTCAGATTCTGAAAAAGGTAATTTGCTACTCTTGCTTATCTGACAAAACTCACACAAAGTTGTTGGAGATTTGCTAATTTTAATAGCTCCTTTTTCTATTTAATTCTTGCAGAATATTGTTATTGGCATGCCCCAAATGCTGATGCCAAATTGAATGATCTGTTACACAGTGCCTATTTGAGTAAAATGCTTTGAAATCATAATTCTACAGCACATAAATTCACTCATGCTTGCTTCCTCTGATTAGGATTTTCTGTGACATAGAATCCTTCACACAAACTCTATTAGCATCAAAAACAAATTCACAAGGATAGTCTTTAGTTAATTTTGATACTGATAGCAAGGACTTGGCAATAGATGGCACAACTAAAACATCATGGATTTGAAGAGTACCTTCCTGAGTTGGAATTGATGTAGAACCAACATGTGTGATAGGGAGGAATGATCCATCACCAACCATTATATTTTCCTGTATAAGGGGTAGCACTTTGAAGATTTTGAGCTGAATTAGTGATATGGACTGAAGCTCCAGAGTCTGGAAACCAGTCTGTGTGAGTTAAATTACTGTGATGGAAAGCAGCAAGAGCCTGTGGAACATCAGAACTTTGAAAAGCATTGTCAAAACGATACCAGCAACGTAAAGCATCATGTCCTTTCTTTCCACATATTTGACACACTGGTCTTACAGAACCATTTTGATGAATGTTTGTAGTTGATTGTTCATTATCAGTGTTTTGAGGTTTAAACATATGAGAAGATGAATATACTTGCTGAGAAAAACCTCTTCCTCTCGTCGTATACCCTTTGTTATTCTTATAGTTAGGTCTGCCACCTCTGTATCCAGATCCTCCCCTTTCATTTGTTGAATTGCAAGAATTGTAAGCATTATATGTACGTTGAGCAGGGAAGGCTACATGCTGTGAGATATCAATATACCTTGTAGAAGAATTGCTCAAAATAAGACTATTTAATTGTGATACAACATCTTCATATGCTGGAAATGGAGGTTTGTACATTGAAGTTTGAATAACTGTTATAAATGCTTCATATTCTTTACCCAATCCATGTAACAGCCGAAAAATCTTCATAGGTTCTGGAATAGATTTTCCAATGGATTCTAATTTGTCACAAATTGCTTTGAACTGGCTTAAATACTCAACCAAAGTTCTGTTTTCTTTGGTTAAGAGTTGCAAAGATGCCAACAAATCAAACTCTCTGGCAAAAGACCTCTGATTATAATGATTAATGAGAGAAGTCCATACCTCCATGGTTGATTCCATACCCACAACATGACTAAAAACCTCTTCTGTAAGTGTTCCAATTATCCAAGATTTTATGAGCTGGTCTGTTTGTAACCATGCTTCATATACTGGATTTGACACTTCTAACGTCACATCATCTTTTAGCTCATGAATTACTCGAGGAGGTTCTTGTGTAGAACCATCTATAAACCCAAGTAATTCCTGGCTTCGAAGGAGAGACTCTATTTGAGTTTTCCAAAACAAAAAATTTGAATCTGAGAGTTTTACAGTGACAAAGTTTGAAATATTCACATGCACAGGAAATGGAAATAAATTTGCAGCCATAGCTATGATCAGAAGTATGTTTTACTCAGGATCATAAGCTCTGATACCATGTGAATTTCAAACATAAAAAGAGTAATAGAATGAAGAAGAAGGATTTCTATAAAATATTCATTATGAATTTATCATACTCGAATTAAGTACAACTGAAAATGAGCTAGAATATTTATACTATGTATGACATATACACACACCTATATATCAATACACTCACTTCCTAACAAACTAAGAACGGAAAATTTGTTATAGAGAGATGAGAGAGAAGGTTTGTTTTGACACAACAGTGATTGAGCACCTGCAACTCCATTAACGGACTTGAAACCTTCTTTTTCATTTATAGTGTTTGAGCTCTTGAAACCTTCCTCGAAAGAG
>CM071863.1:58920184-58938920 GCA_036759665.1 Gynandropsis gynandra
TCAAAATGTCAGGATGTGCCTCTTCCGAAACCTTCTGCTTGAGAACATATCTTTGCTCTCTTAATTCCTTTTTTCTAAAAATGAGGGTTTATTTGCCGATAGTTGTTTTATGCTCTATCTTGTTTAAGTGTTTGCTCCATTACCTCTTCTGATTCTTTAACAGACTCGACAAAATTAGAAAACCAATGTATTGTAATAGCCTAACTAATCATATATGTTAGTGTACTATTTTACCTTTTGGTAATAATTGTATATATATAAAAAAATATGTAAAATTCTCATGAATATATTAGAGAAATCCGTTCATTGATTGCCTTCACACCTGCCAAAGTGAATTCGTTGTAAAAACATAAAGAAAAAACAAATTTATTGTAAGACTGTTTATCAGAAAGAGTAATTTTTTCTTTGGAATCCATCATAAAATATAAATATGGTTATTTCATAGATTTATTTAATAAATGTAATAGTGCATTTATCTTACTTCTTTTGTGGTACTAACAGTGGATTCGATGCTTTTGATTTTTCTCCGGTCGTGGATAAACAATCGCCGGTGAGATGTTGATTTCCATAAAAAGCGTAAATTTCTCTTCCCGCCGATTCACCACCTTGAGGACGAACCCTACTCAGGATCGAGGAAGATTCTTGAAATCAGCTTCCATTGATGCTGCCAAGGAGCTCCATGCCCACCTCATTAGAACCCATCTCCACACAGACCCGTATTCGATTTCTTCGGTGATCAAAGCTTACGCTCTGTCTCCGTCTCATTTCAATAAAGCCCGTCTCGCATTTAGTCTAACCAAACGACCCACATTACTGATATGGAACTACTTGATCCGCGGGTTATCACTCGGCGATCGACCCGAGGAAGCAATCCGAATGTACCGGATGTTGTGTCGTCGGGGACTTGTAGGAGACAATTTGACGTTCATATTCGTTTTAAAGGTGTGTTCTCGTGTTTCGGGTACCGTCCAGGGGGAGGAGATTCATGGTCGAGCAGTGAAACTTGGGTTTGACACGTATCTCTTTGTGTCGAACGCTTTGATTCATATGTATGGTTTGTGCGGTTGTGCAAATATTGCACGGAAGGTGTTCGATGGAATGTTGGAAAGGGATTTGGTGTCGTGGAATTCGATGATTTGTGCGTATAGCCAATGTCATATGTATGATGAAGTCCTGGTTCTGTTTGAATCGATGCGAGATGCTGGTTTTAAACCTGATGCGGTGACATTGGTGAAAGTACTATTAGCCTGTTGTCATTTGGATAAACAGGAAACTGCAGATTATGTAATGAAGTCTATAGAGAATTCTCAAGTTGAGATCGATGTTTATTTGGGAAACACATTGATAGATTTGTATGGTAGACGAGGTTCAGTAGACATGGCAGAAAAAATCTTCAACTCCATGAAAGAAACAAATATAGTATCTTGGAATGTTATGATCAATGGGTATGTAAAAGCTGGGAATATAGAGAAAGCAAGAAAGTTGTTTGAGGGAATGCCTCGAAGGGATGTGATTTCGTGGACCTCAATGATCACGGGTTACTGTCAAGCTGGTCGCTTTGTTGATGCTGTGAAGCTTTTCCAAGATATGATGAAAGTTAAGGTGAAACCGGATGAAATCACGGTGACTACTGTTCTTCGAGCTTGTGCTCACTTAGGCTCGCTCCACACAGGGCAAGCGGTTCACGAATATATTTGTACTCATGAATTGAAACAGGATATCCATATAGGAAATGCCCTCATTGACATGTATTGCAAATGTGGGGAGGTCGGGAAGGCAATGACTGTTTTCAATGAGATGAAAGAAAGAGATTCAATTTCTTGGAACTCAATCATTTCAGGTCTAGCAGTAAATGGCTTTGCTAGTTCCGCATTTGATCTCTTTTATAGAATGTTGGATGAAAATGTGAGACCAACTTCTGGGACATTTGTTGGAATCTTTCTTGCGTGTACTCATGCTGGTCTGGTGGATAAGGGTCTGGAACTGTTCAAGAGCATGAGAAACATCCATGGAGTAACACCAGAGATTAAACATTATGGGTGCATCATTGATCTGTTGGGCCGTTCTGGATCTTTAGATAGGGCATATAACTTTATGAATGAAATGCCAGAGGAACCAAATGCTGTGTTATGGAGGATTTTGTTGAGTGCTTGTAAGCTTCATGGAAACATTCGTTTGGCCGAGGTTGTGATGAAGAAGCTCAATGCATTGGATCCATCCAATAGTGGGAATTACCTTCTCTTCTCAAATACGTATGCAAGTTCTCATCGATGGGATGATGCCACAAAAGTGATAGAATTAATGGCAAAAGGCGACGTAAAAAAGCCTACAGGTCTCAGCTCAATAGAAACAGAAACACCTTGATGCTGAAGTAGTAATCTGTAGAGCCTTTCCACGAGAAATTGGTATTAGCAGAAACTTTCTGAGACTCTGAATCTGATTTTATAAGGATCTATAGATTCTTCAAGTTCATTACAAGTTCAGGTAAATTCAAACTCGATTGAATTCCCACCTTATGTCACTTGAAACAAACAGTGTTCAAGTAATTGGACTTTCTGATGTAATGCAGGAAAAATTTTCAGTTGGGTTCTCACGGAGAATACTTCAGCACCCTATTCTGGTATGGTAAATCTTGCCCCGCGCAAAAAAAAGGAAGAGCTTTCTGTTTTTTTTTTTTTTTTGTAAATCATATTGCTCATGAAACATACAAATGATTAAGTGGGTCCCTTTCCAATAATAGTAAAATTGGACTTTATCTATTCATTTTAATAATAGCCAAATATATCCACTTTTACTTGGAACCTAATACGGATATATATTGTAAACTCTGATCTGATTTTGCTGGGTTATCTATATATCACAAAAGTAACCTAAAATTACACCGTGAAATCAAACGGATCGAGAAAAAATCGAAACTGACCTTGTATTTTATCCACGTATGTCAACTACTTGTTCTTATCTGGTTCCAGTGTTTCTATATAAAGATCCATTTATTCCATGCTTTCCCATTTTTTTAGTATAAACTTTGGGGCAAACAATAATAATATTCTGAGGCTTTTGTTTCTTCATGTTTGTATTTTCTTGAGTCCTAGACATAGTCGCAGAGAAACACACCAATCAAGAACATTTGGTCTTGAGTGAGCAAAAGAGAAGATCTTTGTGTTCTAAGAAGGATATGGAGAAAGGAGGGATGTCTCATGGAGAAGCTTCGAAAGGGGAAGAAGAGAATATGGCTGCGTGGTTGGTTGGTCTCAACACGCTCAAGATCCAGCCTTTTAAACTTCCTTCGCTCGGTAAGATATATGAATATGTATTTAGTGTTTTTGATAGGATTGGAATTATTAATTATGGAGAGATTCTCGAGTAACCCTTCTGTCAATGCTTGGGAAATTAATGATCTTTTTGTGGTGTTTGTGAAAATATATAGGGCCTCACGATGTCAGAGTCAGGATGAAAGCTGTTGGTATTTGTGGAAGTGATGTTCACTACCTCAAGGTATATCATCTGCTTTTTTGTTTCTCATTCTTTGACGAACAAACCTACACATGGGTCATATTTCTCTCGACGCAATGATTTTCTACTATTCAAACTGATCCAATGCCACTTAAATGTCGTCTCTTACATCCATTTTATCGGATTGTGATGTTCATGAGTCTTTTTTGGGTGATGGGTATTTCACAAGACCTTGAAATGTGCACATTTTGAGGTGAAAGAACCAATGGTGATTGGACATGAATGTGCCGGGGTCATTGAAGAGATTGGGAGTGAGGTCAAGCATCTTGTACGCGGTGACCGTGTGGCTCTGGAACCTGGGATTAGTTGCTGGAGATGCAATCTTTGTAAGGAAGGTCGATACAATCTCTGCCCTGAAATGAAGTTCTTTGCGACTCCTCCAATTCACGGTTCACTCGCCCACCAGGTCACTTTACATGACCTAAGATCACTTCATATCAAAACATATAATAACATTAATTGTATAATGACGGTATTCATTATGTTGCAGGTGGTTCATCCTGCTGACCTGTGCTTTAAATTGCCTGACAATGTGAGTCTGGAGGAAGGAGCAATGTGTGAACCACTGAGTGTTGGTGTTCATGCCTGTCGCCGAGCACAGGTTGGCCCTGAAACAACTGTACTGGTAATGGGAGCGGGACCTATTGGGCTTGTCACCATGCTTGCGGCTCGTGCTTTTGGAGTGCCAAGAATCATTATCGTGGATGTGGATGACCATCGTTTATCCGTAGCCAAACAACTAGGAGCAGATGACATTGTCAAAGTCACAACAAACATGCAGGTTCTTATACACTGATCCTTTTTTCGTCTGTAGCGACAGTCTGATAGAATAGGGTAGTATATCATAAGTCATGAAAATTAATGAACAGAGCTAGCTTTGTTCAAATTCGACCTAAGTCAGGTCGTGTTCCTTGATCAAAATTCATGTTGGTGCCGCTTCCTTTCCCAGGACATTGGCGCGGAAGTGGAAGAAATACATAAAGCGATGGGAATGAACGTCGATGTGACGTTTGACTGTGCGGGTTTCAACAAAACCATGTCAACCGCACTTGGTGCCACCCGCTGTGGTGGTAAAGTATGTCTTGTAGGAATGGGACATGGCGTAATGACTGTCCCTCTGACTCCGGCTGCTGCAAGGTACCTCTTTGAAGTCTCTCTTGGTATCACCAGAAGCTTTACATTCTGAAACAAAATTTCATCTGTTGCTAATGGTGGTAATGAGGCAGATTGAACATAAATAAGTCATCTAAGTTTAGATTGAGGAAACCCATTTGAAATTTGGGTAAATGGAACAGGGAGGTGGATGTTATGGGAGTGTTCAGGTACAAGAACACATGGCCACTGTGTATTGAGTTCCTCAAGAGTGGGAAGATTGATGTGAAGCCACTCATAACACATAGGTTTGGATTCTCACAGAAGGAAGTGGAAGATGCATTTGAAACCAGTGCTCGTGGTGGTACTGCCATTAAGGTCATGTTCAATTTGTAATTTTCCCATCTTGTAATGGAAACATTTGAGAGCTCCAAGAGTCTCCTCCAATATAAGGATGTTTCTCTTATCTTTTAGAATAATATTATAAAAATATATAAATTTGTTTCAAAATGTCAGGATGAATTGTCATGTTAATTATCGTGTTATTTTGAAATAAAATTTGGAAATTTTCATATATTTTTATGGGATTTTTTATCTTTTACAAATGTCATAATTATCATATTATCGTAAATTATATATTTTCATATTTATGTTATTTTAGAATAATATAAAATACGAATTACGAATACTATTTTCAAATTAGTCATTAACATACACACATCAACGTCTATGTGATAATATAATTTATGATTTAATTTAAAAATAATTATCATGATTCATTTATCATTTTAAAAGTAAGATATGATAGTTGATGAATGCAATAAATATATATATAGACAGTTCAAAACAAATTTACATGTTTTGATAAAAAAAAAAACTCTTATATTTTATTCAAAGGTTTGGCAGTTTTAAGAAAGTGATGTTTGGTGAAGATCTGCAAAGTGAAATCAAAATTAGAAATGTCAAAACCAAATACATAAAAGCCTGGCCTCATAAATGATAAGGCACAAGGCAACACTGTGTGATATAACTATCCCAAGACAAGAACAATCCTCACAAGGCCTTTTGTCTGAAAGAACAATCATTATAGATAGATCCATTCATAATGATACTAACATTTTTTTCTTTCTCTAAATGAAGCACTCAAGGCAGATCCTCCTTCACCATGAATACCTCCGAGAATCGAATGAAGAAAAAATCCTCAGATGTCGTCCCGTCCGTTGCTCCTACAGATCTATAATTACCGAAGGAGAAACTAAGAGATTGTAACAATAAGACAAATTATACGCCTTTGCTTCGCCTCGTCGTTTAAGTGGAAGTGGCTGTTGGTTCAGTATTCCATTTCCATACTTTAACTTGACCACTTCCATCACCAGTGAAGAATAAACCCCCTGGACCTATCTGGATCGATCGTATCTCTTCTTTCGCAAAAATTTTGCCTCTCTCCGCAAACCTAACAGTCATCGGGAGAAAGATCATCAAACTTCTGAACAGGAAACACGATATTAATTTCATAAGATTGGATGACTTACGAAGGCAAGTCATAGAGACGCAACGAGTTGTCGTTGCAGGACGATAGCAATACTGGCTTGGCTTCTGCATCATGCATGCCACAGAGAGCTAACACACCCTGAACCCAAAACATCATTCAATTTGTTACTTAATTAAGTTATAATCGAGAAAGCGGGTAACCTTATGTAAAGTTGTATGAAATTGTACATGTTCTTCCTTGTGAGTATATGTCACTTCCAAGTTTCCACCTTCAGTAGCAACCCAAATCTATCATGAGAAGAAAAACCATTCAAGACACCGTAAGAAAATGAACCGAGCTCAAGAACGAGAAAAGAAAAAGGGTAAATGCAAACCTTAATCGTGTTGTCTAATGAACAAGACAAAAGAAATTGATCCCAGCAGATGAGGGACATCACAACGGATTTATGCTCTGAAAGCGTTTGTATACATTGCAGGCTCTCGAGGCTCCATACCTTTAAGAAAGAAATATAAAAACCAAAAGGGTTAGTTCAAGTAGAAACAAAAAACGGGAGTTTGAGTTCTATCAAGATAGGCGATACTACTTACTTTTATAGAATTGTCCATGGAACCCGAATAAAGTCTATTTGCTCCAACATACAAGGAAACAACTGCACGCGTGTGTTCTTTAAGCGACACAGCGGGATCAAAACTGCTAGTGGAAGCATTATATCTCCAAGCCAAAATAGACCCATCCTGCGAATCATTAGGAGAATTTATTTTTCCGGCCTAAGAGTCACTTCCGAGTCTAGGGGAACAAAGCAAAAGCCGAGTAACTGAAAAATTTACCTGTGTGCCAGCGAACAGTAGATCATTACCCACAACCAAAGAATACACTTGGCCAACAGGTCCGGTTAGAGTCTGGTCTGCGTTGTTTTGAATGTTCCACGCCTGAAGAATCCACATCAAGAACATTACTATAACCCAACATCCGTAAAAAAAATATACTACAAAATTATGATCCAAACTTACCTTTATTTGATTTGGCATGCCAACCAGTAGCCAAGGGCCTTCACTAATCATGCATCCAATTTCTCCACCAAGATTGATTACGCCGGCGCACTAAATTAGAGTAGAAAAAAGAGAAATTACGGTAAGCACACTTCAAAAGTTGATCTAACAGGATGAACATGCATTGTCTGAAGTGAACATGCTCATTAAGTGAAAGTTGAATTCAGTAATGCGTAATTCCAACAAGAAAGGGTACATCTCTTGATCTAGTGAAGCCAATAAGGGTCGGTCAATTATCACAGATTCTCCACATTATTTCACTCAGCAGACTTAGAGAAAGGAAAATGGACCGATCAAGTTCCTGTATGATTGGTAAAGACTTGTATTGGGTGATTAAAAGACATTGGCATCAAAATAGGTCCTTTCTTTCGTAGAAACTCATCTTTACCTGTTACCTTTCATGCAAACACATGAAATCCTTCATGTGAAAAAGGAAATCTATTTCTTAGCTATGACGACATAGGAGTAAATAGAGTGATTCCCCATAGCTTTCCTTCTACACTCTCTAAATTAGACTTGATATTCATGTCACTGGCAGTGCAGCCTACTGAGTTAAAAGGGAACAACTTCCTCCATTTCTCAAGGTATCAGCATAAAAACCTTTGCCACCCATCCACCTTCTGATCACAGGTTGGTTTAAATAACTCTAAATCCCGATCAAATAGCTAAAAATTGTATAAAAGTATGAACTTCGGCTTCCATGAGCCAAGGTCCTGTGTAAGGATGGAGGTTTAGAATCTAATAGAATACCTATAACTCAAGATGCTACAGACGGATGAGGAGCGGGAATAGAATCCCCAGTCAGTAAGGATGGCGTGTATTCGTTGAAATGATTCTACCAATACCAAATAAAACTCAACCAAACACAAATAATAAAGGTCCATGAGCAATAGAGGAGAATCAAAACCTGTCCAGAAGCACAATCCCAGATCCGCAAAGTCTCGTCTTGACTAGCTGTGTAAAGCTTGTCGGAACCAGATGGCAGGGCAATCGCACTAACAAGCTAATCCAGAGAATCACAATCCAAACCCATGAGTTACATAAAAACACATAAAAATAAACGGAATTCGACAGTGAGACTCCTCAGCAACACACCTTCTGATGCCCGTCTAGCTGAGTCAATAAAGAGAAACTATCCCCCATGCTCCAACAATGCAAGTATCTGCACTTATCTCCATAAGGGCAATTCCCTTGCACCCAAAATTTACAAACTTTCTCCGTCTTCGTCACCGTTCTGCTCCCACCGAATCTACCCCATGAATTACCGTTTCCGTTGAACCCGGGGCCTCTCCGCTGACTCGGACCCGCGAACCCGGACTCATCAGCGACCCGTTTGTTCGTCGACGATGACGCTGTGGCATGACCCGGCGCCGGCAATTCTCTGTGTAGAAAAGGACACGGGAAGCGATTGCACCGACCGGCTCTCCAGTGGAAACAGACCTTCTGCTTCGAGTCTGACGGCGCTGATGGTCCTCCGAGCCTGTGGTACACTCGCTTGTTTCCACCATTCATGTCTAAATCCATCGATATGGTTAATCACACAACACAGAACAACACCAAACTAAATAATATTACAAGATGGGTCGCAGAATCTCGAACTGGTATTTTATCCGACAACCGTCGTCGATGAAAAAAGAATGAATCCGATCATGAATCAACAGCGCCAGATTGAACAGAAACCCTAGAAATTTACCTCCAAGTGCGAGTTAACTCTCAGAGAGAAAGGAGGTTTCGTAGTGGAAAAAGGGGAAGGAAAAGCTTAGTACTTGTAATATGGTGAAGAAAGACACTTGATTAAAGCTGTTTTGCCTTCGGATCTTCTTCCTGTTCGCTCTCCCTTCTAGGACTAGGGAGAATTGGGGAAGAGAGAGAAGAAGCTGCGTCAGCTTGACGTGATCTATCAAATTACATTTGTAACCTTCAACATTGAAATTACGTTAACACCCTCGTATTGATTAATAAATCATGCGATTTCACAAGGGTGAAATAGAGTATTCAGGTTCGGCGTATTATTTTATGTTGAAGTCGACGACGTCGTACTGGTCTTGCACTGGTCGGAAAACGGAAAATAAATACGAATATGATTCGAGATATACTATTTGCCCGGCCCAATTTATATTGGGTTGGATTATTTTTAGATTAATCCAGTTTAGAACATATTTTATATAGATTTTAATTTTTTAAATGAGTCTAATCTATTATAATCCGTAGATTATATAGAGTTTTATATAATTGTATAATAAATAATTTTAAAAATATGTAAAAATTTCTAAATAATTTAAATAAATGGTTAAAAATTTAAATAAAAATATTTAAATCTTTTGAAACTTCAAAATATGAAAATAATTTATAAAAATATTGATAAACCAATAAAAATTTAAACATTCAAATTAAAACAATATTTAACTGAATATTTTAAAACTTGAAATCTTAAACCATAAATTTTATTTTCGTAGATGACTAACAAATATATTTTATATTCTATTAAAAATATTATAATTATATGTTAATAATATTTGTATATAAATTATATATCTAAATAATTTAAAATTTCAAAACATTAAAATAATATATAAAAATATAGATAAACCAAATTATAATCTAAATTTTCAAATAAAAATAACATTTAACTAATTATTTTATCATGTAAAGCTTGAAATATAATTTTTATTTTTATTGATAACTTACAACTATATTCTGAATTCTCTAAAAAATATTATAATTATATGTATTTGCCTGCGGATTTGACCCTATCTACACCCTAGCCAATCCCCTATTGGTCCTGCCACCACGCCGCATCATTAATATTATGTATATAATTATATATATAATAAATATATAATTTTAATTCAGCATGCGGTTTGGCCCAGAGCCCATATGGGTTAACCCATATAAATCGATTAAAATTTAAGTTCATAAATCACTTTTTATAGACTAGAAAAAACTCAACCCTACCCACTTTTTGTGGGTTGGATAGCACTCCTATGTAAAATGGTTCAATCCGGTTCGAACTACATGGAATAATAATCTATTAATTTGAGATAATAATCTGAATTTAATTATACATCTCCCATTTTTTTACATTATTTGAATGAATATTAATTTTTTTAAATCTTTTTACATCATGTTTGAGAGATGAATTAATTTTCCCATAAAAAATATTTATTTACCATTTTCAACTAAAAAGAGAGTTAACGGATATTTATATCTTTATTCGAATTTAATGAAAGATAACATATGAATAAAATTAATACGAGAATTAGGGGTGAACACTCGCGGGTACCCGCGAGAATCTGCTACCCGCACCCGAACTCGTCCCGCACGGATAACTAGTTTTAATACCTGTACTCGTATCCGCAAGGTGCGGGAACCCGCAAAAACCAGCAAAAACTCGCCAGACCCGCGGGTATCCGTCTCTACTCCTAACTATCGGTATTCTCAGCCATAGAGACCAAAAAAACCAAATGAGAAATCCATCATGCAGCGTTCGGCGGTCGGTCCAGTCGGTCGAAGAGGGAGGCGCGAGGGGGTGAGCATGAGAGTGAGAGGCGCCGCGAGGAGGGTGAGCAAGAGAGCCGGTCGGAGAGGGAGGCGCCGCGAGGAGGGTGAGCAACAGAGAGGCGTCGCGTGAGGAGGGTGGGCAACAGAGAGGCGTCGCGCGAGGAGGGTGGGCAACAGAGAGTTGCCGCGCGAGGAGGGTGAGCAACAGAGAGGCGTCGCGCGAGGAGGGTGGGCAACAGAGAGGCGTCGCGTAAGGAGGGTGAGCAACAGAGAGGGAGGCGCCGTGCGAGGGTTCGATGGATGGGAGGGAGGCGCGCGAGGAGGGTGAGCAACAGAGAGCAAGAGGTTCCGACGGGATGGGAGGGAGGCGCGCGAGGAGGGTGCAAGAGAGAAGAGGGTATGCAAAATTAGGGTTAGAGGGTATGTAAAATTAGGGTTAGAGGGTATTTAGATAATAAACAATAAAAGTAGGGGTATATTTTTAATTTTTTGCGGGTACCCGTTGGTACCCGTTTATGAAACTAAATTACTCGTCCCGAACCCGAACCCGCGGGTATTGAAACTAAATTACCCGAACCCGCGGATACGAGTAATTTTTTGCGAGTTCGGGACGGGTTTCGGGACGGGACGGTTCCTGCGGGTTTTTTGTCCACCCCTAACAAGAATGCATAACAACATATGAGAAGATATGTAATATGATTTTGTAGCTTTTAGAGCTTAAAATGTGAACTAACCTTCAATTTTGAGTATGACATTTAATTTGGTGCATTACTATATTTAAAATTGAGTAATTTGCAAATTAATATGTAAATAAATAGAGAATGCACAAGTTTTATCACTTTGGAGTGTTTTAAAAAACATGATTTTTTACCTTTTAACCACGAAATTATCTTAACAAAATGTTTCGTCAACACGAAACACTTCGAAAAATAGGAATAAACAAATTACCATGTAATCAAAAAAATGATTTGAATACATCCTAAAAAATAAAGTATTTGCGGATTAGAGTTTGCGTCATTAGTATGTCTTAAAGATTATATCCTTTGTATTCGCTAAATAATCTAAAAAAACTACATAACATGTCGGAGATGTAAATTTATTTCCATCTTTAGGTACTGTAGAGACAAAGCAAAGACACCAAAAAAACCTAAATATCATAGCTAGAATGTTTACCAAAGATGTCAAACGGATTGGCATGAACTTGTGACGAGCCCTAAATATCATGGGGCTACTAACCTTTTTTTAATAACTCGTCGGGTGAGTCCAAAAGTCTCACGGGCTAAAAAATACGCGTTCTATAAGCTTTATTCCTAATTGGCCTAAATTTTTAAGGCACGAACCCCGACTTTTACCGGGTGAACTTCAGATCGATTCGTTGATCGGAGTAATTTTTGACAACTCTAATGTTTACCTATTAAAAGTTTATATGTAGATTTATCCCCAAGAATGGTAACATGTGTCATGTCGATAAAATAAACAATAATGAAAATATAATTTTATCAATACACAAGTGGAATACTAAACTAAAATAACAAAGCGCCAATCATTATGAAGATATCGATGTTTTTTCTCGATAATAAAATTTTGTTGTGAAGTATATACATAAAAATGATGAAAATACCTTTAGACTTTAATAATTATGTATAGTGTAACCAATGAGTATTATCGAACCTTATAGACTTGACTTTATTGTTAAGCTGTGTTTCAACCTAATTAAAAAAATGAAAAAATAACATGTATTTCAACCAAATTAAAACAATTAAAAAAATAACATCTGAGTTGAATTTCATAAATAAATCTGAATGATCTAAATACAACCATCTAACAATGGTGAAAAAATATAGTCATCTCCTGATTATATATGAAAAGAGCCTCAAACATTTAAATGAACAAGATAAAAAATAATATCATGTCTATTTTTTTATGAGAAATTAAAAGAAGGCATATTTGATTGGCTTGTGGACAAATGAAACATGGATGTGAATTTTGTAAACTAGAAACATGAATAGAAGATCTATGAAAAATTTGATTTTAACAAACAAAAGATATCTTAATCTATGATATTAAATAGTTGAAGATGAAAAAAACAAAGATGATAACGTGAATTATAAAGTATCTAGTGGATAGAGATTGTTAAGTATGTTAGGTCCTCTATGACATATGAAAAGGTATAATATCAAGACAATAGAGTGATACTAACTAAAGTGAACTTAAAAAAAATGAATGTAAAGTACGTAAAACAAAGTAGTGTTGGAGAAATCATCACATTCCTAATATGAGTGAGTGGAACCAAAATAATCTTGATCGTAGATTGGAAACCTTAGAAAAAACGGATAAATATCACTAGACAAAGTGACATAGATATCAGAAACTAAAGAAACATCAATAAAGAATCTGAAACAAAGTCCAAAGAACAAATCGAGCGAAAAGATAGATTAGTATAATACCATATTGCGATCAAGAATCGATTGGAGAAACGAGAGAGAAAATGAGAGAAACGTTGATAGATAAACTTTAGATTCTTTATTAGTTAAATAAAAACTTCTAATAAAAAAATATATAAACAAATCCTAAATAAAAAAAATAAAATAAAATCAAGATTAATAGAGGAAATATAAAAAAAACTAGCATAATATATTTATTTATATAATGCGATAGTCTCATCGTCGTTTCATTGTGATCTCTACATAAAGGTAAATCCATGAAACTCTGCACAGAACTTAATAAAAAATACTTTGAAAGCATATAGAGAGAGAATTATTTTCATGTTTGAGTCTATCACTTGTTTTCGAATTGGAATCCAATCATGTGTTATTGTAAATGCTTGTCATCCTAATTCCAACTGCAAGAAATAGAACAAGGATTCTCATATAATCTTTTTATTATCTTGTGTGAAATTTGCGAATAACTAAAGTTTAGGTATTTGTATTTTGTGGGTTTGACCTCGATATACTATCTACATGAGACGCATTCGATCTCGATTAGTTAGTTATACTATCTTGAGACGAATTCGGGTACTATTATCTCGAGATACTTGCATATGGTCGTAGATTCGGTTTGGTTTGGTTCTTCAGATTTTGAAAAATTGGATTTGAATGATTTTTTATCTGGGTTTCTTTGGATTCGGTTCGGATTCGAATTTTGGAATATTGAAATCGAAATAATGCGCGTTATTTCGGATTATTTAGGTAATTCATATTGTTTGGATATTTCGGTTCATTCACATTATTTGGATCGGGTAATTTAGATATTTCAATTTGTACGGACAATTCATGTTAAAATATCAAATATAACGGTCAACAAAAATATTAAACAACTAAATTTATGATAAATATTTTTTAAATATGAAATACTTTTACTTTGGAAATGTTAAAATGATTTCTCCATAATCGATTTGATATTTTAGCATTTATAAATTTAAAACATATTAAAAAAATTATTTCATGTATTATAATGAAATTATAAAATATTTATTTAAGATGATATGAGATGAAAACGATTTTGTTTAAGTTTTTGGTTAAGTTATTAGGCTTTTTTCTTTCGAAATTTATAAAAAAAATCGGATTTGTTTCCTAAAACCAAAACAAATAGACTCATCCAAATCCACATGAATTCTAAGCTTTACATCTAAACTTTTTGGATAATTCATAGTCAATATGGATTTTTTAGTTAGCAGGAATATTTATTGAAAGCTGTATTAGGTGGTCTTTTTTCTCCGTTTGAAAGTCTTGAAAAAGTTGTATCCTACTCTATCGAATGCCCCTTTTGAAACCAGAAAGTCAAAATTATTTTTAGATAATTGATTTATATTGACCTTTTGCGATTGAAACCACACGGAAAAATGACATTGCCATAGGCCCCTCGAGTCCTCTGGTAGGATAGAGTAATAAGACTGTAAGCGCATCTGAGCGCCTTCCATATTTATTCTGACTCAGAGGGAGAAATGCACTGGAGTACTGATGTGTACCATGCACCCGAATTTCCCTTCAAAATGGGTCTGCATTGGCTAGGTCTTGTCAGAGCCTTTCCTAAACATTTCGCCGGTACTCCTACCTTATACCCATCTGGGAAGCGCTTATTCCATGAAATAGCAATTCAAAAGGGCACAGTAACAGCGGCATCCCGCTTCGATTTATGCCCTTCGATTATCATACCATACTGAGCTGCCTAGCTCCAAGACTTGTAGTTGAGCCTATTACTAACACTAAGCATCCATGGCTGAATAATTAAAGCGCCCAACTCATAATTGGCGAATTCGTAGGTTCAATTCCTACTGGTCCAACCTCACAACCCTTCGCGGGTTGGTCATAAGTCAGTCTTCTTTGGTAAGACGGAATTGGACAAAGAAAAGAGAGTGCTCGACCGGAACAACGGCCAACAAAGACCTTCTAATACTAAGAACCAATCGAATGAAATCCATCCTTCTATCACAGCAACTTTCCTCTATCTGGCTTTAACAAAATTGTCAAGTGAACTCGATTGGGGATGGATGGAACCAATCAGAAGTGTAAATCGCGCAAGCGAGGGAAAGGGACCGTAGCGCAACGACTAGGACTCGTGTCGGAGGAGTTTTGAGCGTGAGCTACCACTCATGCAGCGGCAAGGACCCGCAACTCTCGAAGGGGCCACCAACAGCAAGGAGTGCTACGCACAAGCAGAGCGAAAACCCCCTCACTAAGTTCCTCTTTAGCTAGTTGGGACTATTCTCGAAGGTGGCACAAAAACCTATCCGGATCGACAAGAAAAAGAAAACCACGCGAGCTGGTTAGATGCGTGGGGCAGAGGGCTCGTAGTACCCCCATTTCTTGATCCAGCCTTTTCTTCGCTTCGGTAGTGAATCACCGGTCTGCACGCCCTATTTGAGACTACTAAGGCAGGTGGTGGACTCTTGGAAGGGAAGAAGGGGCCTAAGCACGGCAGATGCCGAGGAAAACTCAAAGAAAAGCATGAGTGAGAAAAGCCTTTCTTTTCTTCTAGGAGTTCCAACTCTGACACTGGTTCTCTTTATAACCAGCACTCTTGTAATTGATTTTCTCATTACCCTTATTTAGGATATTAAGAATACCTTTTAAAGTCATGAACTCTACCAATTTCTTACCTAGAAGAAAGTTTCTAACCTGTTTAGTTGTTTTTTGCTTCCCTTTCACCTTTTTTTCATCGACTATTTGGAATCTGGCGTTGACAATTGAATCCAACTTTTTCCATTATTTTCATTTCATACCCGTAATAGTGCGAAAGGAAAACTCGGCTCCAATCCAAGTTGTTCAAGAATAGTGGCATTGAGTTTAGGAATTTGATAAAATACTCTTGGAACGCCAATAGGCATGAAATAAAAGAAAAGAGATTGAAGTTCTTGATTTCACTTTGATGTGGAAACAAAGAAGTCAAGGAACGAAGCTGCTTCTATAATAGCCCCGGAGGGCGAAGCGAAGGCTTTTTGAAAAAGTTTTTTTTGTCTGCATTTTTTTTTTCATTTTTATTTAGAGAGAGGGGACTTCAAGTTCTTAGGAAGAGCCATAGCCGTAGAGAATTCTACTTATCCTGTACCATCTTACTCTTATTCTTCAGGATTCCCACGAGACCTCCTACCGAAGGAAGAGAGGGGGTTCGCTCTCTTGAGAATGCATGACTTGGGAATTGGATTGACCTGGACACTTGGCATTGGCTCCGCCCGGATTGAAAACAGTGATCTCTCCGCGGGTAAAGGCCCTTATCTTCTAGATAAGGCAAAGGGGGGTTATTGGTCATACCTCAAAGTGGAGCTGGATCAAGCTCCTTCTCAGAGAGAGTATAATCGCTTACTTCTGAAAATCGGGATCTTCAAATCCGAGAGCTCAAGCATGACTACGACTTTTTGAAGGAAAGCCCTTTCATTATGTGCTAAGTCAGCCCCGACAACCTTCGTAACAAACAACCTGGGATTGGCCAGATCTTGAACTTCTCAATCGGCTCTCGTAGAACTCAAAATACCAAGTTTCCCCTCTCCGTCAGGATGGCAATTACAAAACTTTGACTACTCAACTGCGGTGGACTACTACATGATAAAAACTTAGCTAAGGTTTGAATCAATACCTGTATCAAACTTATACTACGCAAATACTACACAAAAGCAAGTGGCTCAGCGCAGAAACAAGTGAGATTCCAACTCATCACCTTTTGAGATTTTGAGAAGAGTTGCTCTTTGGAGAGCACAGTACGATGAAAGTTGTAAGCTGTGTTCGGGGGGGAGTTCTTGTCTATCATAATGAGATTGCTATCTCACAAGGTGCAGTTCTCCTTCTGTCAATGGGCGGGAAAGCAGGTAGTTGACTCATGAGGTGAACCAACAACCGAGGAAGATGGTCGAATTCCTACAAAGCTGAACTGGATGAATGGGAACTGGCTAGCCTCTATCCGACGGACCTAGAAGAAGCTTTATAGTATGTTCGAACGTGAAATTCATTATCCTTACTAATTTTTTCTTTTCCATTCACTCGGATTTCTTCCGAAAAAAGAGAAGGAAAAGGAGCTTCTTCGGTGGATACCTCTTGGTCCTGTTTAGTACCCTTATATCGAAAGATTTGATTTGCTATTTGAGTGTTCTAATTTCGGACCTGGCTAATTTTTCAATCATCTGCTGTTGGCATATCTGCTCTTCTTTCCCCAGGAGCTCGACCAGTAGCCGGTGTTTGTTGGAGGACTGGCTATTGAATCTGCTCTTACTGTTCTCGAATCCGCAACAATAAAACTTGAAATTGAAGGACCAATAGGCTGCGACGAATGCTGGGAATATCATAGGTCAGAATTAAGCCGATTTGCCCACATTCAAGCAGATAGAGAATTGGACAAGGAAGTGACAAAAGATACCGAGAATACGCCGTTCTCTTTGCTATCATGCCTTTTTAAATGAAATGAATTTTTTTTGAATAGTTCATTTTCTATTCAGAGTAAGCAAAGCATATCGATGCGATTGCTAAGACTAAGATTATTTATTAAGTAATTGAAATTAAAAAATTTCAATTCTAAATCAAAATTAAGGGGTTTCCTATGTTGTGTAAAATTTTCATTAAAAAAAAAAAGAACATATGCAGTTCTCGAAAAGAGGGCATCTAGTTTCAATACCAGTTACCCTTTGAGAAAGCAAATTCTCAATCCAAGTAAGAGTCTTTCAATCCATCATTTACCGGTTGTTATGCCAATAGCAGCGCCGGGCAGCTAAGTTGGTATGGAAGAACTGCTGCGCCGCAGGAAATCCTTCTCTATACAAGTTCTCAGACTTGGTTTTTTAACAGAACTTCGATAGGCGAGAGGTGTAAGCACCGCGAGGTGACTGACACTATTTAGGAAAGCCAAGCAAGGACTAGATGGATATAATAAAGTCTTTCAACATGCCCCTAAAAGACCTAGGCAAGCCTCCTCTGGCGACAATAGGGAAGCTTACACACACAAAGACCAGCCACACAACTAAACACAACATTACAACATAGTTAACAAACAACACAACATATTAAGTAAAAAGCAAAAACCCCTTTGGTATGAATAGTTTATCAGTCTGGGCGTGGATGTTCTTATTTGGACATCTTGTTTGGGCTACTGGATTTATGTTCTTAATTTCCTAGCCGCAGGAATTGATTGAAACTTTAGCATGGGCTCATGAACGCACACCTTTGGGATATAGACACTTTTGATTTCCCTCTTTCGGAATAGAAAGGTATTGATTCAACAAAGAAAGCACGGACCTCTTCGAGGGAATAATTTTTGTTGTCTTGGTGCCAATTCAAGACTAAAAAAGTTTGAACCAATTGAATACTTGTGTCAGAAATTCCTCGAGTTGGTTTGCCATTTCCATAAAGGATATAGTTGACAACTCGAAGTTGCAGATTATCCTTTTCCGACAAACGCTTCTTTGTATTTTTTGTTTTTAGTCATTATAGCTATTTTTTTTCATTGAATAAGTGATGATCCAATGGTTCTCACTCAAATAAAATAAATATATAAAATAAAATAAAATAATAATCTATACAAAAAAAAAAGAAAGTAAGAATAAAGTGGAGAAGGGTTTATTACTTTTTGTGTAATGTAACCTAGTAAGTATAAGTATCCCTTTTTT